>PVKN010004462.1:13628-33582 GCA_004027915.1 Capromys pilorides
CAGGTTGGACTTGGGGTGTGCATTTCATAACCCACTTCACTGTTTATTTAGAATGTTTTTTGCTTATTAAACTTTTTTGAGCTGCAGTGCACAAAAGGGAGTACTAATACGTCTTAGGTTCTGATGAAGACTGAGTATATTAACATTTATGTAAAGTACCTGGTAAGAGTATATGTCATGTGTTAAGCCAGATATTACTGTCTCACTCAAGTGTAAGAATTCCCCCCCCCCACCAAAAAAAAAAAAAAAAAAAAGTTTGGGAGCTTGCTCTTCCTTTTGTAGCACAGTGAAAGGAAGAATCATGAACTTTGAAAGTTAAAAGTTAAGACTATCCATTCTAGTTTGCCCCAAAAGAGTGTTTTTGGGAAAAGAACATTATTTATTGGGTTCTCCCCCCTTGTTCATTGATATATGTATATAAAAATTTTACAGTCTGACATGAAGTTGCTTAATGGTATTCATAGTGTATTAGTTGTCACATACATTAGGTAATAGTTAAGGTCAGCACATTCTGCTTTAAGAACAACTTATAGGGAATATCACATTTCAGCAATTCTTAGGATTCTGAGAGCCATGTGGCCTGACCTGTTGGGAGGAATTTATGGACCTAGGGGTGTTCAGGAGAAGGCTCCAAGGTGAGGGAATGATGTGCAGAGGCCTGAGTGGCTTGATGGAGAGGCAGGGAGGAACAGAAACTTTTTTTTTTTTTTTTTGTGGAACTAGGGATCGAACTCAGGACCTTGCACTTGCCAAGCAGGTACTTGTACCCCTGAGCTATCTCCCTGGCCCCAGGGAAGAACAGAAACTTACGGAGAAGATGCCACAGGACATCCAGGCCTATTGGGAGGGTGGCAGTATGGCTCACTGAGAGGTGCAGAGCAGTGGACTTCAGGAGGTGTTCTCTGGGGCCAGAAAGATGAAAACAGCTGTGACAAGAAGAGAGAAAAAGAAGATACAGGGAAGAACAGCCTCGTGATTAGGCTGTATCTTAAATGCAGAGAGCTTGAAGAGATGAGTTGGTGGTTGTTCCAAGGCTTCTGACTCAGAATGGTCCTGCTCTTCCTTACGGACAGGAATCCTGGACAGTTGAGGAATGAACAGCATTGTCTTGGTTTTGAAAATAAATTGGTGAGTGCCTAAGAATAAATACACTTCGTCATCATTTAGAAAGTATTCCTGTTGCAGTGGCACTACCCGTAGTGATTGCATGGAGAAGTGTCTGATTTGTCTTCCCACTTCCAACTAAAGGCCCTGAATAATTATCTTCTGTTTCTGCATCAGACCTATTCTACTTTGTTCCTAGTTCAGAGCCCACTTTCCACTTGCTATGAGGTTTTTAGCATCCCTTCCAATTTTGGACTTTGGGTATTTCTTGGAGATTGGCTGTGTACTTTATCTGAGGTTTCTATATATTTTCAAGTCCCTGTTATATGTCATACTGTATGAAGCAGAAGTCTCTCACTTCCTCAGTGATAGTAGTGTGCTCTGAAATCTTAGGAACAAGGGCACTTTATCAGGTAGAATCCTGGTAGAAAAAAGATGGCATGTTCAGACTACAGCAGCACTTAATTGTATCACTGAGAGTTCATTCAGGAAGTAAGACAGTTTTGATTCGAGGTATGAAGGGTTTTGATGTGAGAATTAAGCATTGACCTAACCTTGGAAGAACTAGGGCTGGGGATATAGCTCAGTGGTGTGAGCGCCAGCCTGACAAGGGGAAGGTCTTGAGTTTGATCCCCAGTACTGCAAACAAAACAAACCTTGGAAGAACTGGTGTTGGGGAGGCTAGGCAAGCTGCTCCAGTGATCCCAGGCCACAGTGCATGCTCTCTGGAGCTTGAGCAGCTGCTTTTATGAACTCTAAACCAGAACCATGCTGGGAAACGCCCTGGAAAGTGGCCCAGCTCTGATTTGTAGAGGGAGGACATGGCAGGGGATGGTCATGAAGCGAAGTTGATACTGCAGAAGATTAGTAAAGGAACTGCTTGCAAAGGGTGACCAGGGTTTGGAGAGCAACTGGGGAGCATGCAGTCTGCTGGGCTGGCAGTCTCCGGTAGTTATTGTTCCCCTGGTGCAGAGGGCATGAGGACCTGGGAGCTGAAGAAGGTGGCTAAATGTTCAGATTGTTAGACATCTGGCCAAGCTGTGGCCATTGGTGATGGTGAGGTGTCTCTACCAGCCTTAGTAGCTGCAGGATGGAAAGGTAAATGGCCTCCGCCTCTACACTGGGCCAGAAGGCAGAGGATGACTGTCTGTGGAGACTCCCTACGATGCCCCTCCCAGGGTACAACATTAGGATGGTGGCAAGTGCGGAGTGAGCGGGGAGGCTCTATAACCATAAGCATATACATTGTTAGTATCTTGAGGACTGGAGGTGTTTTTATTTTTTGGGTTATCACACTGAATTACATACCCATCCATTTTTAAGTTTTTTGATACAGGGTCTCTAAGTCACTAAATTGTCCAGACTCTGATCCCAGAATTCAGGAATTATAGGCATATACTACCGTGACCAGCTGATTGAAGCAATTTTTAAAGCAAGTAAAAGGGAAACTAGCAGCAGTGCATAGTTTCCTGCAGTGAAAGAGGACACAGGTACTTGAGAGGAGCTTTCTTGGACAATTTGGAGAACTTTGGGAAGAGAGTAAAGAATGGGGAACAGGATGGTTTTGAACATGGGAAAGCAGAAGGACAAAATGTTAAATATTGACTTTCAATAACACAGCAAGGTCAAGGTCAAGTCCTCAGCAGGATGGGCAATGCGGCCATCGCCTGATGGTCAGCCTGTGGATCTAGACAGTTCTGGACCTAACTAGTCCTCCTCTGCTTTGCCTGTGATATGCAGACAGGAATATGTGAGAAAATCAAGAGAGAGAGAAAGAAGTTTGTTGGTAAACATATTCATGTGTGAAAGTTCCTTATAGATTTCAGACTTTCTCTGAGGTATCTAATTTTCTTTACTACATGTTTTAGTCAAACATATATCTAAGCAGTTTTTGTTATTTGTTATAGTGCTTTAAAATTGATCCCAGTGATGCTTTAAAGATGATGGGGTATATTGGAGTGCTCTTTATTATTTGCTTGCTTATATACTAATGACAGAATTACCAGTGGTCCAGGTGTATCTTTTCTCTTGCTGATATGTTTGGTTTCCCTAGTTGATTTAACTTGTAACTCCTGAAAAGATAAACGTGCATCACTTTCTGGTACTCATGTAAGAATATTTAGCTGGACTAGTGCTCTGCAGAGGATATTGGCTGTTGATATTTTTCCCTTCTAGCCCACAAACTATAACAATGGGAGGAGGGTATCCTCTAGGATAGAAAATCTATACGGAAGGACTGAGAACAAATCTGAGGAGGAATTGTGGCCATATCTGTTTTCCCTATCTGGAGATAAGGTTCTGTGTAACCAGGCAACTAGAGACCTGTTGTGCAAAAGTTGAAAATTGTCTCCAGCTCCTCATGGCTCCTTTTAGTAAAAACATAGAGCAAGCAGTGCTACTGTTTGTACATTCAAACCATCAGAAGTCTTGTTGTATAATTTACAGAGAAATTAATGAAACAACATGTATTCATTTATGGAGATCATCTTGGTGGCTTCTCATTCCTTTAACTGCTAGATTTGGTGTTTTGTTCAATATAACCCCATCCAGCCTTCTCTTTACCATGTTGAGAAGGCTGCTAGCGCTGAGAGCCAGAGTAGAATCACGCTGCCCACAAAGAAACAGTACATAGAAGAGTTGTTCTTTATAAGAAAGTAGAAATGACACAGAGGGTAGAGAACTAGCTGGAACAGTGTCAGAGGGCCCTGTGGAGGCCTGTGCCAAAGGGACGACCTACAAGCGTTGCTGGCAGCCACCTACTTTCAAAGCTGATCTCTGACAGAATAGGTGACGCCTCTGTTACTGGCCATGTAGTATTTTGGGCAGCATGAAGAGGCCTACGGGGACTGCCTCTCTGAATCCTCAACCCTACTGCGTAGGAGCACCAGAAGTGCTGTGCCTGTTTCCTGAGCTATAAAGTGAGGATGTTCATGTTGTGAGGATTAAGCAAGTCAGGACATGTAAATGCTGGAACAGTGCTCATCATGTTAATGACCATTTAAGTAGCTCTTACCTGTTGCCCAACAGATTAACTGGAACAAAGAAACAGTCTGTTGCAGAGGCATTTAATGAGGATGAGAAGCCCTTTCCTTTAGATATGGACATTTCTTGTATATGAATATTTAAAGATGACTTTGGGTCATGTTTCTATATAATCTAACTTAGTATCAAAGATGAATGCCCTTGTCTAGCTATTTTAGACGTACCATATTTCAGAACTGTGTCACGTTTTCAGAGGTTGACGTTACTGGCCATCTTTCCCTGTGATCTGTTTACTTTCTGAATTACTTCCTCACAGTTCTCATGTGGACCCAAGATCAGTTGCGTTTTCCCTTAGACCTAGACACACAGGATTTTATAGGCAGGTTTGCAGTTTCATGTAGCTCTGCTTGTATCTATCATATTCTGCTTTCTACAGTTTTCTCATCCCACAAAACTACCTCTGTATTAGTGAATTCTCAGCTTGTGCTCTAAAACTTTTTTTTTTTTTTTTTTTTGTACTTTCCTACAGGGTGTTCAGGGTCTCACTACTAGATCGTACTCGTAGTGATCTGCCTGTTCACAGCCAGAGCTGGGATTACAGGCGCATGCCACCACACCCAGTCTCAATTTCTGTCTCAGTGTGCCCCAGGGGTGGGGCTGGCATGTTAGGCCCTGGGATTGGACCCAGGCTCCTGCTACTGCTTGCAGGTGCTTTAATCCACTGAGCTATTTGGCTGGCCATTCTAAAACTATTTCTTACCCTATTAAATATCCATGCAGAATGCCTGCTGTGTGCATGCCTTATTGCTCAAATGACATGAAGTAATTTTGGTAAGGAACAGAAAGTCTCTTTTTGAGTTTCTATACTAGTGAGGGAGACATGGACAATGAACAGGGAGCTTGTATTTATGTGTATGTCAGGAGTAAGTGCTAGGGTTGGGGGTCTAGTAGGAGAGGAGATGGAGGCAAGGTAAGGTAATGGAATTAGCACTTTTTAGTAGAATGGCCAGGAAGGTCTTACCAGCCAGGTGTCATTTGCCTGGGGACTAGAAGGAAGTGAGAGGAACAAGCCATAGCAGGCAGAGAGCAGAGCAGAGCAGAGTTCTGTGCAGAAGTGTGAGTAGCTCAGTTCAGTAGCAGGGGGATGGTAACTCTGACTCAGCTTTAAAAAAAGGTCACTGACTTTGTGTGGGCAACTTCACTGCAGCTCCCCTTCTGGGGGCCTGAGAAACAAACTTCATAAAACATTAGGAGAAAGCTGTTTTTCAGAGTTTCATCATGGCTCATGTGTCTTTTATAAGTTCTCTTAACATTTGATTTTGTTTTGTTTTAATGTGGTGATTGAACTTGGGACCTTCACATTGAGTGAGCTACATTCTGTAACCTTGTAATTGTTTTTTTTTTTTTTTAATTTTGAGACAAGAGACTTCTTAATTGTTAAGTTACGTGGGCTTCATTTGAACTTGTGATTCTTCTGCCTCAGCCTCCCATGGTAGTAGGATTACAGGTGTGTACCACCATGCTCCACTATTAACAATTGAAATTTAAAGTTATTTGGAGTAGTTTGACCTTGTCCTATTCATCTGAATCTGAGAGGATATAATCACAGGCAAAAGGAAGACTAAAATCAGCTCTCGATTAATTGTTTAAGAGGATGAGGCTTCAGTAAAGGTCAATGCAGGATGGTTGTCAAGTAACTCTAGAAAGAGTCTGAGACCTACACTTTTTTTTTTTTTTTCCTGTTTTTTGTTGCCCTCTAAAGTGACTGTTTTAAATCCTAGTTCCATGGGAATAGCTAGATTGGCAAGTGAAAAGCTAGGTGGGAGTTATCTGTGCTGGAACATCTTGTGGCCCTCCAAAAGAGTGGTAGCAAAGTCAGCCTTTGTGTCCAGGAATGACAGGCAGGTGGCTGGGAGGCTTACCTGAGACCAAACTGTAGTAGAAAGGTTGAACCCAGAGTTTCAGTAGCAACTGTGGCATGAGGAGTCATAGTGATGTCCTGGGATCCTGAGTCATTAGAGATAACTGGTAATGCTGTAACACTACAACAGCATACTTCTCGACATGAAGACCTGGCTTTGGTTCTCAGGACTGTTGTTTCTCATTTGGGGAGTGGACACAGCAGCTGGTCATGGAGAGGCTGCCTCAGCATTGATTCTCAGTGTGGGCCAGTCTAATATGTGAAAGCAAAGTATGAAGGGGCTCTTACCCTTCCTCTGCCATAACTGAAAGACTTACTTGAGAGTGATTGTTTTTCATGGACAGTAATATTGTAGTCCCATAGTTTACCCAACTGATTTTTGGAGGCTCATTTATCTATTAATGAAATCCTTTTTTTTTAAAATCCAGGGTCTTGCAGTGTTTTTTAATAATGCAGTTCTTTAAAAACAGTACTGAATTTGTAAATAGAAAGAGTAATTCTTTCATTCTACCACAGACTCCTGCTTCATTCTTTACATTGTTTCTCTGCTTATTTACATTGTTAGAAGTAGAATAAGAAAAATGATGACTTTTCAAACCAGTGAGCTTCTTGTGGGTATCTAAATTGTCTTAGACCTGATTTTGTTTGTATGGGAGAACATGTCTCATGTCTGCCTTTCTTCTGTTCCATTTTCAGGAGGGCTGTTGGCCTGCTGCTGTGCTGCTGAACAGTATGCAGTCCTTTCGGGAGCAAAGCAGTTACCACGGAAACCAGCAGAGCTACCCACAGGAGGTACACGGCTCATCCCGGATAGAAGAGTTCAGCCCTCGCCAGGCCCAGATGTTCCAGAATTTTGGGGGTGCAGGTGGCGGTAGTGGTGGCAGTGGTGGCAGCAGTGGTGGTGGACGACGAGGAACAGCGGCTGCTGCTGCTGCAGTGATGGCTAGTGAGACCTCCGGTCACCAGGGGTACCAGGGGTTCAGAAAAGAGGCTGGAGATTTTTACTACATGGCAGGCAACAAAGACCCCGTGGCAACAGGAACGCCACAGCCTCCTCAGCGAAGGCCTTCTGGGCCTGTGCAGAGCTATGGACCCCCCCAGGGCAGCAGCTTTGGCAATCAGTATGGGAGTGAGGGTCATGTAGGCCAGTTTCAAGCACAGCACTCTGCCCTTGGTGGTGTGTCTCATTATCAGCAGGATTACACAGGGCCTTTCTCTCCTGGGAGTGCTCAGTACCAACAGCAGGCTTCCAGCCAGCAGCAGCAGCAAGTACAGCAGTTGAGACAACAGCTTTACCAGTCTCATCAACCTCTGCCACAAGCCACAGGCCAGTCCACCTCTGGCTCGTCCCATCTACAGCCAATGCAGCGGCCCTCAACTCTGCCATCCTCTGCTGCTGGCTACCAGTTAAGAGTGGGTCAGTTTGGCCAGCACTACCAGTCTTCTGCTTCTTCCTCCTCTTCTTCCTCCTTCCCTTCACCACAGCGTTTCAGTCAGTCTGGACAGAGCTATGATGGTAGTTACAATATGAATGCTGGCTCCCAGTATGAAGGTCATAATGTGGGTTCTGATGCACAGGCTTATGGAACACAATCAAATTACAGCTACCAGCCGCAGTCTATGAAAAACTTTGAACAGGCAAAGATTCCACAAGGAACCCAGCAGGGCCAGCAGCAGCAGCAAACACAACCGCAGCCGCCGCCACCGCCGCCGCCGCCGCCGCAGCAGCAGCCACCACCGCCACCACCGCAGCAGCAGCAGCAACAGCAGCCACAGCCGCAGCAGCAGCAGCAGCAGCAACAGCATCCCTCTCAGCATGTAATGCAGTATACCAGTGCTGCCACCAAGCTGCCCCTGCAAAGCCAAGTGGGGCAGTATAGCCAGCCTGAGGTTCCTGTGAGATCCCCCATGCAGTTTCACCAGAACTTCAGCCCCATCTCTAACCCATCTCCAGCTGCCTCTGTGGTTCAGTCTCCAAGCTGCAGTTCCACCCCATCTCCTCTCATGCAGAGTGGGGAGAATCTCCAGTGTGGGCAAGGCAGTGTGCCCATGGGTTCCAGAAACCGAATTTTACAGTTAATGCCTCAACTCAGTCCAACACCATCAATGATGCCCAGTCCTAATTCTCATGCTGCGGGCTTCAAGGGGTTTGGGCTAGAAGGGGTGCCAGAAAAGCGGCTGACAGATCCTGGGTTGAGTAGTTTGAGTGCCCTGAGTACACAAGTGGCCAACCTTCCTAATACTGTCCAGCACATGCTACTTTCTGATGCCCTGACTCCCCAGAAGAAGACCTCCAAGAGGCCTTCCTCGTCATCCAAGAAAGCAGACAGCTGCACAAACTCAGAAGGCTCCTCACAACCTGAGGAACAGCTAAAGTCTCCAATGGCAGAGTCCTTGGATGGAGGCTGCTCCAGCAGCTCAGAGGACCAAGGTGAGAGAGTGAGGCAGTTGAGTGGCCAGAGCACCAGCTCTGACACCACCTACAAAGGAGGAACCTCCGAGAAAGCTGGCGCATCACCAGCACAAGGTGCTCAGAATGAGCCCCCAAGACTGAGTGCCAGTCCTACAGCTAGAGAAGAGACTGCCTCGCCAAGTACTAAGGACACCTCACTGTCATCAGAGGGGAACCCAAAAGTCAATGAGAAGACAGTTGGGGTGATTGTGTCCCGGGAAGCTATGGCAGGTCGGGTAGAAAAGTCTGGTGGACAGGATAAAGGGTCCCCAGAGGATGATCCTGTGGCCACACAGCAGCCACCAAGCAATAGTGGGGCAAAGGAAGCCAGTCACACATCACTTTCCCAACCAGAGCCTCCAGGAGGAGGAAGCAAAGGAAACAAGAATGGTGACAACAGCTCCAACCACAATGGAGAAGGAAATGGTCAGACGGGCCACCCCACAGTGGGCCCTGGTTTCACAGGCAGGACTGAGCCCAGCAAGTCTCCTGGAAGCCTGCGCTATAGCTACAAAGAGAGTTTTGGGTCATCTGTGCCACGAAATGTCGGTGGCTTTCCTCAGTTTCCTACAGGGCAAGAAAAGGGGGACTTCACTGGCCACGGGGAACGAAAGGGTAGAAATGAGAAGTTCCCTAGCCTCCTGCAGGAAGTGCTTCAGGGTTACCACCACCACCACCCTGACAGGAGGTATTCCAGGAGTGCTCAGGAGCATCAGGGAATGGCTGGTGGCCTGGAAGGATCCGCGAGGCCCAATGTCCTAATTAGTCAAACCAATGAATTAGCTAGCAGGAGCCTTCTGAACAAAAGTATTGGATCCCTGTTAGAAAACCCCCATTGGGGACCCTGGGAAAGGAAGTCAAGCAGCACAGCTCCTGACATGAAACAGATCAATCTGGCTGACTATCCAATTCCCAGAAAGTTTGAAATAGAGCCTCCAGCATCAGCTCACGAGCCTGGGGGCTCCCTCTCTGAAAGGAGATCAGTGATCTGTGACATTTCTCCTCTAAGACAGATTGTCAGGGACCCAGGGGCTCACTCACTGGGACACATGGGTGCTGACACCAGAATTGGGAGGAATGAACGTCTCAACCCAAGTTTAAGTCAGTCCGTCATTCTTCCAGGTGGATTGGTGTCCATGGAAACAAAGCTGAAATCCCAGAGCGGACAGATAAAAGAGGAAGACTTTGAACAGTCCAAATCCCAAGCTAGTTTCAACAACAAGAAATCTGGAGACCACTGTCATCCCACTAGCATCAAGCACGAGTCTTATCGGGGCAGTGCCAGCCCTGGAGCAGCGGTCCATGATTCCCTTTCAGACTATGGCCCCCAAGACAGCAGGCCCACACCAATGCGCCGAGTCCCTGGCAGAGTTGGTAGTCGGGAGGCCATGAGGGGTCGGTCCCCTTCTCAGTACCATGACTTTACAGAAAAATTGAAGATGTCTCCTGGGAGAAGCAGAGGCCCAGGAGGAGACCCTCATCACATGAACCCCCACATGACCTTTTCAGAGAGGGCCAATCGGAGCTCTTTACATGCTCCCTTCTCTCCCAATTCAGAAAGCTTGGCGTCTGCATATCACGCGAACACACGGGCTCATGCTTATGGGGACCCTAACACAGGTTTGAATTCCCAGCTCCACTATAAGAGACAGATGTACCAACAGCAGCAAGAAGAATATAAGGACTGGAGCAGCAGTTCTGCTCAGGGAGTAATTGCTGCTGCACAGCACAGGCAGGAGGGACCTCGGAAGAGTCCACGACAGCAGCAGTTTCTTGACAGAGTACGGAGCCCTCTGAAAAATGATAAAGATGGTATGATGTATGGCCCACCAGTTGGCACTTACCATGACCCTGGCATGCAGGACGCTGGGCGCTGCCTCATGTCCAGTGATGGTCTGCCTAATAAAGGCTTGGAACTGAAGCATGGCTCCCAGAAGTTACAAGAGTCTTGTTGGGATCTGTCTCGGCAAACTTCTCCAGCCAAAAGCAGTGGTCCTCCAGGAATGTCCAGTCAAAAAAGATATGGACCACCCCATGAGACAGATGGGCATGGCCTAGCTGAATCTACACAGTCATCAAAACCTGGTAATGTAATGCTAAGGCTTCCTGGCCAAGAGGATCATTCTTCTCAAAACCCCTTAATCATGCGGAGGCGTGTCCGTTCTTTTATCTCTCCCATTCCCAGTAAGAGACAGTCACAAGATGTAAAGAACAGTAACACTGAAGATAAAGGGCGCCTCCTTCACCCATCAAAAGAAGGCACGGATAAAGCATTCAATTCCTATGCCCTTCTTTCTCACAGTCAGGATATCAAGTCTATTCCTAAGAGAGATTCTTCCAAGGACCTTCCAAGCCCAGATACTAGAAATTGCCCTGCTGTTACCCTCACAAGCCCTGCTAAGACCAAAATACTACCCCCACGGAAAGGACGGGGATTGAAGCTGGAAGCTATCGTTCAAAAGATCACATCCCCAAATATCCGGAGGAGTGCATCTGCAAACAGTGCAGAGGCTGGGGGAGACACCGTGACGCTGGATGACATACTGTCTCTGAAGAGTGGTCTTTCAGAGGGTGGGACAGTGGCTGCTAAGGAGGCTGAGATGGAAAAGAGAAAAAGTGATGTGGTGTCTGACCTAGTGGGTCTAGCTAGCCAGGAGTCTAACACTGAGAAGCCTCTAGCTCGGTCTGCAGAAGAGTGGCGTGGCAGTGGAGACGACAAAACAAAGGCAGACACACATACGGATACAGCTCCTCCTGGGAAGGAAGCCCCTGGTGCCATGACATCTACAACCTCACAGAAGTCTGGCAGTAACCAAGGGAGACCAGATGGCTCCCTGGGTGGTGCAGCACCTTTAATCTTTTCTGACTCAAAGAATGTAGCTCCAGTGGGCATATTAGCCCCGGAGGCAAACCCCAAGGCTGAAGAGAAGGAGAATGAGATAGTGACTATTTCACCCAAACAAGAGAGTTTTCCCCCAAAGGGATATTTCCCATCAGGAAAGAAGAAGGGGAGACCCATTGGTAGTGTGAATAAGCAAAAGAAGCAGCAACAGCCACCACCCCCACCTCCCCAGCCACCTCAGATACCAGAAGGTTCTGCAGATGGAGAGCCAAAGCCAAAAAAACAGAGGCAGAGGAGAGAGAGAAGGAAGCCTGGGGCCCAGCCAAGGAAACGGAAAACCAAACAAGCAGTTCCCATCGTAGAACCCCAGGAGCCTGAGATCAAGCTAAAGTATGCCACGCAGCCACTAGATAAAACTGATGCCAAGAACAAGTCTTTTTTCCCTTATATCCATGTAGTAAATAAGTGTGAACTTGGAGCGGTTTGTACAATCATCAATGCTGAAGAAGAGGAACAGACCAAATTGGTGAGGGGCCGGAAAGGTCAGAGGTCCCTGACCCCTCCCCCCAGCAGCACCGAAAGCAAGGTGCTCCCAGCTTCCTCCTTTATGCTGCAAGGGCCCGTGGTGACAGAGTCATCTGTTATGGGGCACCTGGTTTGCTGTCTGTGTGGCAAGTGGGCCAGTTACCGGAACATGGGTGACCTCTTCGGACCTTTTTACCCCCAAGATTATGCAGCCACGCTCCCGAAGAATCTGCCTCCTAAGAGGGCCACAGAAATGCAGAGCAAAGTTAAGGTACGGCACAAAAGCGCTTCAAATGGCTCCAAGACGGACACTGAAGAGGAGGAGGAGCAGCAGCAGCAGAAGGAGCAGAGGAGCCTGGCTGCACACCCCAGGTTCAAGCGGCGTCACCGCTCAGAAGACTGTGGCGGAGGTCCTCGGTCCCTGTCCAGGGGGCTCCCTTGTAAAAAAGCAGCCACCGAGGGCAGCAGTGAAAAGACTGTTTTGGACACAAAGCCCTCCATGCCCACCACTTCAGAAGGTGGCCCCGAGCTGGAGTTACAAATCCCTGAACTACCTCTTGACAGCAACGAATTTTGGGTCCACGAGGGTTGTATTCTCTGGGCCAATGGAATCTACCTGGTCTGTGGCAGGCTCTACGGCCTGCAGGAAGCGCTGGAAATAGCCAGAGAGATGGTGAGTAGAAGAGGCCCCAGCCAGGTCAGGGGTTTTGTTACTTCATTTTGGTTCCATTTCTTCCAGCAGTATTCTTGTGTCACAAGCTCTTAGGACTGAGTGGTGGACAGAAATTGAAGCAAGTAGTTAGGTTGTTTAACTTTTATTTTCATCAGTAATGCATGTCCATAGGTTACAGAACCAAGCCACTGCCTATGAAGTGTTTCAGCAAACCAGGGCCCCTGCTTTGCCCCCTTCAAACCTGCCTGCCCTCCCGGTGATGTTGCTTATGCAGTGTGACTTTCTGAAGCCACCACCTCTGCTGGCTTTTTGCTTCTGAATAATAACCTGTTACTGTTGTTGGTTACTAATGTTTCTTCTAAAACATCAGTTTTCACTTTCAACCTCTGCATGATTATATTTCTTTTAGAATTTTTCATTGCCCTAGGCTTATTTCATGTTTTACTTTCTCAAACCGTGTCTTTCTAACCCATTTTCTAACTTGGGTATTTAGTTTTTAAGCTTCTCTTCATGAGTGTTTTGGTTTTTTGGACACTGAGCATGGAACCAGGGGCCTTTGCACTGAGCTACATTTCCAGCCTTTTTAAAAAATGTTGTGTTTGACGAGAGGGTCTCACTAAGTTGCTAGGTTGCTCGTGCTACACTTAAACTTGTGTTCTTGCCTTGGCCTCCCGAGAGCTGGATTGCAGGTGTGCTTCACAACTCTGATGCTGGGGAGTTGGGTCATCATTGCTTGCTTTGGTATTGAATACTGTCTCCTGTTCCCATGTCTTCCACTTTCTTAAATGGGCTTTCATACAGAAGACTAAGTGTGATTTCTCGGTAGTTTCCTGAGAAAAGTCCTCTTGTCTTTAGATATGTCTTTATCCCATTCTCTGTAGGTTTCTTATTTTTTTCTGTGCTGGGTGTTGAACCCAGGGCCCCCTTGCACATGCTAGCCAGGTGTTCTACCAGTGAACTACACCTGCAGCTATAATTTGGGATTTGAAGTAACTTGACAGTCCATCACTGTGTAGCCCAGGCTGACCTTAAACTCATAACCCTCCTGCCTCAATCTCCTGAGCAATGGTGGTAGTAGTAGGTGTGTGCACCACATCGACTCCCTGCTGTTTCTTCTTGGATCATGTGATTCCCTTCACTCTGCTCTCACACAGCCTGTTGATGAATCCTGTGGATTGATCCTTTCTTTGCCTTTTTGGTCTTACTTCTGTCTTCTCTTTGTCTTTTTGTTGTGATTTCTCCATTCTTTTCAACTTTATCATCTAACCTCTTACTGCCTGTTTTATTCTTGATATTTTGAACTTTTTTCCTTCTCTTAATATACTGATTTTTATTTTTTATTTTAATAAATTTCTTTTTTTCAAAAAATTATTTTATTTTCTTCAACCTCGTTTATTTGTTTGTCTTATGGCTGGCTCAGCTTGACCTGGGGGTGCGGCTGGCGTAGCATGTGGTGCCTGGGATGGAGCTGTGGTCCCTGCAGTGGCCTAAACTTTGCAATGCAGGCGCTTTAGACCGCTGAGCCATCTCAGCAGCACAATATACTGATTTTTAAAAGCACAGACTTGCTTTATGGTTTTAATGTTTCTCTTTTTGAACACATTTGTTTCCTATTTCCTCTTTTTTTGTTAGATGTTCTTCAAATGGTATATCCTGGACCATTCACTTACAACTTTAAGAGACAAAGAAGTGGCGAAAAATAACTATTTGAAGCTTTTAGCAGTATGTACAAGGCTTATTAGCATATGTTTCTCTTTGTGGAAGGCAGCCATCAGCATCTATAGGGTTTTTCTCTGTTCTCCGAGATGAGTTTCCTGGAGAAAAATCTTGAGGGCTCCTATCTTACTGTATAAACTTGGCTGTCATTACCCTAAGAGCCAGGTGAAGAAAGAGGGTAGGGTGGTAGGGCCGTTGGGGTGGAGATGCGTTTTTTGACCTTGTTTTCATAGGCCCCATGTCCACTTCGTGGGGACAGTTACCTGGTTAAGTTGGGTTGAATTAGAGATTTGACTTTTGAGAACACCCCCTGCCCCAATTCTGTGCCCTAACATGGCTGACTTTCTAGCGGTCCCTCCACTGTTTCCTTTCAGCTCCCCTGAACCATGTCTTCTTTTAATCTACTCTATTTCCATCTTTCAGAATTTGGATGCCTCTTCTCTCATTATTTATATTCTCACGAGTCTTGCAAGTTTTTCTTTGTTTTGTAGGAATGGAACAGATGGGTAAATGTATTTTCAGTCTGCTATATTTTATTAGGTGAGGGTTTTCTGCATTTTTATATTTAAAGCTTACTATATTTATTGTCCTAGCACACAGGTGATGGATACAAGAGGATCGCTATGGGTTCAAGACCAACCTGAACTACATAGGAAGACCCTAAGTAAATAAATAAATAAATAGTATTATGCATATAAATGACCAGACATAGTTGATAAACATTTTATCAAGCAGCATCAGTTTTCTTGGATACTTTACCTTACCATCTCCCTCACCCACATACTGGATTTTATTATTGCATTATCCATAGAATTGAGAACAGCGTGAATAAAAAAAAAGTACTAAAAGTAAAAAAAATTTAATGTGCAATGTTGGAGCACTTTTTTTTGGTTTGTTTTTTTCAAGACAGGATCTCACTATGTACTTCAGGCTAACCTCGGCAATCCTCTGGCCTCAGCCTCCTGAATAGGAGCATTACAGGTGTGTTCCAGCACACCCAACTTTGGAGCATCTGCCTCACCTGTGTGTCAGGCCCTGTGTTTAATCCCTCAATAGCACAGGAAAAATAAAATCTAGTTTAAAAAGTGTGTGTGTGTGTGTGTGTAAGTGTGTAAGTTAGAACAGTCTAATACAGTTACACAAAGGGCTTGCCCTTAACACTTAAGTTAGACTTCTCTCATGCTCTTCTTTTTCCTCCCTCTTTTACTTCATCATCAGTGTTAAGAAAAAGATTGAATTCCACTAGTAAGTTTAGATATAAAAATATCACGCAGTGATATTTTTAAAAGTGGCATTCTGAAGGGGAATAATATTTTAGGAACCTGAAGTACATCAAATCATCAATTTTTTTTTGTATTTTAGGGAAGAGTCTACAGGGCATTCAGGGCTTCACTATTAGATCAGACTCGTAGTGATGTGCCTGTTTACAGCCTCCCAAGAGCTAAGATCAGAGGGTACCACCATGCCCAGTCTCAATTGCTGTCTCAGCATGCCCTGGGGTCAGGGGCGGGGCCACAGGGCTTCTTGGCAGGCCCAAGATTGAACCCCCCAGCCTCTGCAGATGCTTTAATTGGCTGAGTTGTTTGGCCGGCCCAAATCATCAAATTTGAGCTCTCAGCAACTCATTAGTTATCATGCCCAAGTTTATGGGCTGTATACCAACTTCTTTCAAAAGTTGCCTTTTATTTATTATCTTTTGGGGTATACGACCACCATCAAGTGCTTTAAGTATTTAATATTGGTAATACTGTTCAGTGAAATTTCTGTGTGTAAATTTTTATCTCAGTAATTGGTAAAAAGAAGTCAGTCTAAATCCTGACCAGCAAATCCCTAGGCTGCATGCATATCCATCCCTTCTGGAAAGTAAAAGGCACCCTGCATTGCTGCAGCCCCTCACAAGGTCACAGTGCCTTCCAGAGAGTATGCCTCTTAGAATGACTGAGCAGGAATGTGTTTTTTTCGGAAAATGACTATTTAGTCTACTTGTCAGATTTGATCTCAAATTAAATCTGGAATGTTACAGTTGGAACAAATATACCAAATAGCATAAGTCATATCTCTTTCTTAAATCCATCCCCTGCCCCCACTGCTTTCAGCGACTGAATGGTTAAAGTAACAATATTTTCTTTTAAAATGCCAGATGAGTACTTCACATTAATCATTTCCTCTAAAGAATAACAAGTTAGTGCGCTCTGTTTGAGGTGGAAAATATATGAGCGAGTGATTGTGACTAGCGTGGCTGCATCTGTATGAATTCTAGACCTGGAGTTTAGGCTCTGCTACCACTTCATGAAGGGCTGTGCAGTCGGAAGTCTCATTGCCTCCAAGGCTGCAGCAAAAACTTCCTGACTTTCTCTTCTATTGAGCTTCTGTTTTACATCGCACTTTTAAGAGTGGAATGCTGAGGCCCAGTACGTAGCTCAGTAGTACAGCGCTTGCCTGGCAAGCACAAGGTCCTGAGTTCAATTCCCAGTATCAAAAAAATGAATGGAATGCTAGTTTGTATTTTGAATTTACTTTTTCAAAAACACTTCCACATCTGTTTTATTCTTGCAAGTCACCCAGTAAAATAAGAGAGGAAACAGTACCGTTCATTTGCCCTCAGAATTAAAGACAACTTGTTGCCTTTAATGTCTGTGCCCAGTTAGTGTAGTCTTGATACACAGATTTTAAAATTGGTGCATAAAGTCATGCTTTTTGGCTCTTTAAGATGATATTTTATTATGACTACAAGATCCTTTTTTATTTAGTTTATATCCCCCACACCACCATACTCCCTCACCCCCCCATGGTACTGGGGATTGAACTCAGGGTCTTTGCATTGAGTTCCTATCCCCAGCTATTTTATTTTTTGAGACAGAGTCCTGGGAAATTGCTCATGAGCATGAACTTGTGATCCTCATGTTTTAGCCTCTTAGAGCTGCAGTCATAGGTGGATATTATCATGCCTGGTCACCTCGTTCTGCATTTTGCAATGATGAAAAATGAACCCCAGAGCTTCCTCACTGAGCTATGCCCCTAACCCTCTTTTCTCTTTTCTTTTTTGTGGTTTGAGGATTGAACTTAGGACCTTGCACTTGCCAGGCAGACACTTAAGCTACTGAGCGATCTCCTCAGCCCAACCCTCTCTTTTGCAAGTGTATGCAAAAAAATTAAAAGTTTCACTTACTTACCTTATTTATTTATATTTTTTTATTAATTTATTGCATTTAGTATAGGGGATATAGGGTCTATAGGGTCTCACTACATAGATCGGACTCATAGTGATCCTCCTGTTTTCAGTCTCCCAAGCACTGGGATTACAGGTGTGTGCCACCTCACCCATCTGCCTTATTTAATTTATGATGTTTCAATTTGTGGAGGTCACTTTGAGTCTAGTTTTATCTTGGGTTGTAGCAGATGCATTCAGTGTTTTCTTTTGCTTAACGAGCATGCTCTCAGTCTTATCATGAGAGATAAAGCCAAATATATTTCATTAGCAATCTATTTTGACCTGTGTTTTGACAAGCATGGTATTACAATAAAGGAATATGAAGTCTTCAAGAGACATAGGCTTCTCTGTCTCTTCATCAGACAGTGACAAAGTAGTCTGAATATTGCTGAAAGCCAGAAGATTCTCTAAAATGGCCCCCAGTTTCCTTTTTCTCAGTATGAGAATTGGAAAACTATTCATTTCTATGTTTTTCCCTTTGCTTCTGTCCATCTTTGACCTCTGTTTACTTGCTGGGTGGAACTGTGTGTGTAATTTGGTGACCTCTGGTGAGGGTGGCCTGTGACAGATACATCTAAACCCTGTCAGCTGGGTCCGATGGCTGCAGTCCCAGAGTTGCCCTGCAGTGAGCTGGCAGCCTACTTCTCCCTCCCAGTCCTAAATATGTTTTTGCCAACACACTTGAGGAATTGGAATTTCCAAAATATATATATAAAAAATTAGATTTAGGTCGATTTTTAAAATTTTGAATCACCATATTAATAATTACGATGTTTATTTTTAGTATGAGTTTAAATACTAATTATTACTTTCCCCTAGTCTTAACTGGCAAACATCGTCCATAGTTCACTTTCTACTATAGATTTAAATGCATAAATATAAAACAAAAAGCATGAATTGACAAATGTAAAAAGTTTTCTAGGGAGATAGCTCAGTGGCTTAAGCGCCTGCCTGGCAAGCACAAGATCCTGAGTTTGTTCCCTAGTACCCTCTGTAAAAAATGTTGCAATAAACTAGTTACATTATGAATATGAAACTACATATTAAAATGTCAGTTGATGGTTGGGTTGCTTCCAAGATTTAGCTATGACAAATTGTGCTGCTATAAACATGGGAGCACATATATCGCTGTGGTATAATGTTTTCAGTTCTTCTGGAAAAATACCCAGAAGAGGAATAGATAAAGATGTATTTTTACACAGTAGAGTGTTATTCAGCTATACCAAAAAAAAAAGTATAAATTTGAGGCTTTTATTGATAAATGGACTAGAGACACTTTTTTGAGACAGGGTCTTGCTGTGTAATCAGGCTGGTCTTGTGCTCACTTTTATAGCCCCCAAGCCTTTCTCAAACTCACAGTGATCTTTCTGTCTCAACCTGCCGAGTGCTGGGATGACAGGCATGTACTACCACGTCTGGTTCCTGTACTCTTAAGTGAAATAAATCAGACCCACATGTACAAACATTATTGTTTCTTTAGTGTGAGAACCCAAAGGAGGAAATAAAATCTGAAGGTATACTAGATACTGGGGAAAAACGAAAAAAACTGTTTAAAAGGAAGGATTACTGAGTTGAAGAGAAGGACAGGAGAGGGGATGGGATGGGAGAAAGAGATACATCTGTCTATGTGTGTAAGTAGGATTGTTTGGACAACTGTACTGTGGATTTCTGCTGCTCTGTGGAAAGGAGAAATAAATGCTTAATTTGTTTTGTCTCCTTTCTTCAGTTTTTTCTTTTTTCTCTTAATTTCTTATATATTTTTTTCTTGCAGTTTTGCATACAGCAGGTATATGAACGATGAATTTGAAGAGAACACTATGTATTACAACAAATACTGTGAAATTTGTATTATTTTGCTTGGTGAAATTCTATATCATTTGTAATTTTTCTGTTTTAATACTATTTTGTACTCTTTAAAATAATTTTTAAAAGCCTAAACCTTCAAAAACTCAAACATAAGACACTGAAAACAGCCACAGCAGAAAGTTAGCTTTCCAGTAACTTTAAAGTAAAGCTGTCGTCCTGCTGAATGCCTCCCTAATTCTGTCTTTGTGCTCCTTAAAGCCAGGCAGGGCCGTCCAGCCACCTCTCTGCAGCCCTGTTGTTAGCTCCACTCACTTTTTTTTAGCCTTTTGCATAACACGTTCTCTCAGGGTTGTATTCTTTCAGGAACAGGCACAGGGCCTGTTCCCACGACTTTCAGGTACAGCAAGAAGTTGTGAAATTATCTCATTGCTCTCTGAATCACTTACTACATGATAGTTGTCACTAAACTTCTAGACAGGTCTTTTTTTTTTCCTGTATTTTCATTTTCTAAATTAAGAAATTTTAGGGGGCTGGGGAGGTAGCTCTGAGGCACAAGTGCCTGCCTGGCAAGTGCAAGGTGGTGAGTTCAAACCCCTGTCTTGCAAAAAAAAAAAAAAGTTAAATTTTAAATGAAAATTTCTATTTTGAACTATAGTGATATATTACTTTATAGAATAAATAAATCATGACAAAGTCAAGGACTCTAATTTCCCTACAGTCCT
>PVKN010004463.1:0-33463 GCA_004027915.1 Capromys pilorides
CTTATTTATAAAAAGCTTGATTTTCACTTTTCCTTTTTTTCTCATTTTTTCCCTTCCTTCCTTTCACCCTCCCTAGTTTTTCTTCCTTTTTGAAATTTTCTTCCTATTTCACAACTGATTTCAACTTTTAAAAAATTCCAATTAAACTTTTTATTACTAAGAAATTGTTTTTTCTCTTTTACTCATTCAACATTTATGTAGCAAGTGCTTATTAAGTTTCCATGTGTATTAGGGCTTAATTAAGTGCTGGGGCAGAATGGAAACAATTTCTGTTTTTGAAGCCATTCATAGTTATTTTACCATTCTTGGATTCCTCTGAAACATTCAGCACTGAGCTAGGCAGTAACAGGGAGAACGGTGTCCCTGCTATAGGAATGCAGCTGGCCAGAGTCAGGACAGGCAGCTGGGACAGCCCGATAGTCATACAGACTGCAACTGCCACAGCTGTCATCCAGGGGAAGATGGGAGCTGAGACCAGGGTCATCGAGAAGGCTTTGCTGGGCAAGCAGATTTTGGGTGGTCAAGAGGGTAAGGTCTGGAGAGAAGGAGAAATCATAAAAGTGGTTGAGTGGGGAGAAAAAAACATGAGTTTGTACACAGAACTGAAGGATTAGAAAGGCCCGCTAAGAAATGTGGGGTGCTGAGTATCATGGTGCATATCCACAACCCCAATACTTGGGAGGTTGAGGCAGGAGGACAAGAAGTCAGAGGTCAAACTGAGGTACATAGCCAGTTGAAAGCCAGCCTGGACTATATAGTAAGACCCTCTCTCAAACAAACAAACAAATCAAACACTAAAAAATGAACTGCCTAAATAAGGGTTAGGGATGTAACTCACTATGAAGGTCTTTGGCCATTTGCTAATATAAAAACAAACAATGAAACAGAAAAAGAAATACTGGTTTCTTTTTGAGACATAGTTTTGCTATATTGCCAGGCTGACCTCAAATTCTTGGGCTCAAGTGATCCTTCTTGCCTCATCCTCCTGCATCATTGGGACTAAGGCATGTGTCACTCACTGTGGCTTCGTGTCTGGCTCAAAGTGATCATCTGGGGGCTGGAAAGACTCTCCGGAAGAAGGTCAGGTTTGGTGGCACATGCCTGTAATTCCAACACTTGGGACACTGAGACAGGATTGTTGTGAGTTTGAGAACAGACTGACCTGCACAATGAGACCCTGGCAAAAAAAAAAAAAAAAAGCCTCTCCAGAACAGGTATGATGCCATCTCTCTTGCCAGACCATGATGCTATGTGATGGAGCCTGCAACACCTCATTGCTGAAGCTGAAATCTAGAATAAGGCTCAACAGCAAGCCGAGTGCTTGCCTAGCATGTGTGAGGCCCTGAGTTCCATCCCTAGAATAAATAAATAAATAAACAAATAAATAACATTGAACAAATGAAGGAGTAAGATGGATGGATGTGGATAGACGAGGGGGCAGATGTATGAGGATACTAGCATTGTTTATCTGGCCCTGAGCTCTCAACTTGGAACTCTTATGGGGCATTCTTGGGATGGGACAGAATCCCTTTTAACCCTATGTACCCAGACTTGCCTGGTACTAAGCAAGGCCATCACCTCTCACCCTCTTTTCTCTACTCGACACCATAGGTCTTGGAGGAAGCCCAAGAGTCTCTCCTTCATGACTCCTCAGCATGAGCCTTCTTGAGAACTAAGCAAATCCATCCTTTTCCAAGACTGTTCCTTCTTGTCAGTGTACTCTGAGCGTTTCAAAGACCTTTTTTTTTTTTTGGTCTTTTTGAGACAAGGTCTTTTTTTTTTCTCAGAGAGAATCTGTTTCTCTGTCTCTCTTAATCTTTCTTTCTTTCTTTCTTTCTTTCCTTTTTACTTTCTTTCTGTTATGGCCAGCTCAGCTTGCTCTGGAGGTGGAGCTGGTGCAACACCTAGTGCTGGGGATCGAACTGTGGTCCCTGTGGTTGCCTAAGCAGGTGCTTAGGCAACTGAACTATCTCACCAGCCCCTCAAAGAACTTTTCAAGCCATAGTTCTGTATATAAAAGTGCCAGAGCCCAAGTAGGGGTCAAAGGGGCAACTATGGTGGGCCCTACACAACTGCTGTGTTGAAGTCTTAAACGATCCAACAGCAGCCTTGCCCTATGCTCCTCTGGATAGAAGCCAGAAGATCAGGGAGGGCAGGAAGGTACCCAGGCCATGCTGGTATTAGGTGTCAGAGATAGAACAGGAGTTCCCCTCTGATATCCACCTTGTCCCTCTGTTACTAAGCAGACAAACTAGATTGGATGACAACTATGAATACAGAGACAAATAGGGAAACTTTCCTCTCCTCTGGCTCTCTATTGTCTTCCCTGCAAAATGAAGATTATAGGACCAAAACACACTTAGTAGGAGCCAACTAAATGCCAACCATGTACTTGTTAATGGTAGTATGGTGCACTTTCCTCACTCTACTGGGACTGTATAAGAACAATCTAGAACTTCTGCCCAAGAGCTTTTGTCCCAGAGGAGAGGCTGACAGTGTGTGTGCCAGCCTAAGGCTGGGAGAACCCCTGATCTAGGGACAAGTGTGAGTTTTTTGGCAAGTTATTTCACCCCCTTGAGCCTCAGTTTCCTCATCAGAACAAGAGGACTACTATTAGAGGGGTATCTATCTACCTAATGAGGGAGTAGTTCAGAAAAATGCCTGGCTAGGCCAACATCCTCTTCATTTAGCTGGGTGAATCAGTGAAAGACCTAGCGATCTGGTCAGGCATAGTAGCTCACACCTGTGATCCCAGCACTCATGAAGCTGAGGTAGGAGGATTGTCACAAGTTCAAGCCCAGCCTTGACTTCACAAGGCGACCTTGCCTAATACATACATACATACATACATACATACATACATACATACGTACATACATAGAGCTGGAGACCTGGTCCCTATCCCAAGTTAGATCCCAGACCATTTTCTGACTTCAGTCGCTGAAGTCTCTCACTCTACACAGGAAACATAACCTCCTTTTGACCAAAGAACAAAGAAGTTCAAGGCCACATGGGTGCTTAAGTAGTTTTAGGTCCCTAGAGGGAAGTATCTTGAACTCAAAAGCCTTAGGGAAGGGGGCGGAATCAGCCAGAGGATGTAGAGGTGGACTCAGAACAATAGTGCTAGGGTCCACAAGAATTTACATTCTGTGAAGGTATCTTAACTGCAAATTTTTACACTTTTCACTGTGCTCTACTCTGTCAAAGCAAACCCTGGGAGCTTAGGTGTGGTTCAGTAATGAGCACTTGCTTAATCTGGGCTTCAGATTGTAAATTCAATCCTCAGCTGCGCAAAGCACCCCAGACTGAATTATACCTTGATGCACTAAATTCAAGACTTTGGTCCTGGGGCCCAGGAGATAGCTCAGTAGAATAAGCCCTTGCCTGACAAGTGCAGGGTCCTGAGTTCAATCCCCGGTACCGCAAAAAAAAAAAAAGACTCTGGTCCCAAAGCCATTTATACATTTACAGAGCTTCTGTGCTGTGCAGCACACCCACCCCCTCCAGGTCTCTTCCCTGCAGTCCAATGAGGATGCTAGCAGGTTCTCAGAGAGCCTAGGAGACAGTCTCCTGGAGCTGGCTCTGCTGACAGTGATCCCTGACAAGTTTCTGGTTCTCTTCCAAGATGCCTGCCCTTCTCTGCTGGTCTCGTTTTGAGCCGCCTTGGATGGCTAGGCCCACAGCCACCCTACTCTGTCAGGCACTCTTGCACATCAAACCTACCACTATTGAAAAGAAAGAAAGAAAAAAAAAGGCAAAGAAAAATCACTGTTGAATGCTCAGCTCACAGGTTACTTGCTCCATGTGCCTGTGCAGTGTGACACTTTATTTACACAGGTAACTTTTATACTGCAACCCAGAATATAATCCACTGTCTGCCACGATGGGTGTTTCATAAACTTGCATCAAATGGGGGAATAAACTCTCTTGCTGTATGACTTTGGATGGGTGACTTCCCTTTCCTGAGCCCCCCCCCATGTTTCTTTTATTTTGAGACAGGGTCTTGCTAAAGTGCCTGGGATACCCTTGAACTTGTGATGTTCCTGCCTCAGCCTCCCAAGTAGCTGGGATTAGAGGTGTTCCTCATTATTCCTAGTTTGAAGTCCTGTTTCGTTATCTGTAAAATGAGTCGCAGTGAGGGAGCTTGGAGAGAATGGGCGCACTGTGTGACAACTGAATGCTGGCTCCCAGAGTTGGCCATCTCCTAATTCCTGGAAGTGGTGAATGTTGCCTTAGGTGTTAAGAAGCAGTGAATATGGGGAGGGATCCTTGCAGATGCGATTAAATTAAGAGTTGTCTGGAAAGGGGCCAGTTATCCTGGATTATCCCTGAGGCCTGGAGTGTAATCACAAGGGCTCTTAGAAGACAAGAAGATCAGGAAGGAAGTTGGAGCTGGAACAATAGAAGGATTTGTTTCCTTGTCTTTTCTAGCTTCTGGAGAGAATGGGGTCAGCAAGGGGTCATGAGTCAAGGAAGGCAGGCAGCACCCAGAAGCTGAGAAAAGACCAGACTCTAGAGCCTCCGGAAGGGGTTTGCCCTGCCTCCTCTAGAACTTGAGCTAGTAAGCCTGAGTGTGGACTTCTGAGTTCCAGAACTGTCAAGAACTGTGGGGGAAGAAGCTACTAAATTTGTGATTGGTTACAGTTTTCCTAGGAAACCTACGCACATGGGGGCACCTGGCACTCTATAGGCACTCAAACAGGGAGTTAGTATTTTGACTTCATGCAGTCAGTCTTCTTTGGCTCCACATCATTTCCTCCTCTGCACAGGAGGATTTTGCTGTTTGGGACATTCTTTTCAACCCAGGGCTCCTTTCCTTGATATCATTGGAGACCTAGCTCCAACACCACCTCCTACAAGTCCTCATGCCACCTTGGAAGCTAATCCCTTAAAGAGATAGGCTCTTTGAACAAAGCCTCACCTGTGGCACCAGAGAGGTCTGCTGTGTGATCCTCTTTTAACCCCAGCCTTGAACGGGGGACCTGATATCCTGAGCTCCATGTATTTGATACAAAAAAAAAAAAAAAAGAAAGAAAAGCAACCATGGTAGAGCACTTGCCTTGTAAGGCCCAGGGTTTGATCACTGCCTCCCCTCCCCCATCACCACCAAGAAAGAAAGAAAAATAAATAAATAAATAACCTGTAGTCCCTGCTACTTGAGAAGCTCACGGGAGAATCACTTCAACCCATAAGCCCAAGATCCTGTTTCTTAAGAGACAAACAAATGGCAACAACTAATTCCAAGGCCAGTAAGTGGCTATTCCAGACTTGAGGTTCCAATCTCTAGAGAGCCGGCCTTGGAGTCCCATGCAGGGAGCCAGACAGGCCCAGAGAAAGTTCCTTCAATTGAGACTGACTATCAGGCCTTTCTTTAGGTGCTCCCTAGGAGCAGAAAAGGTAAAGTGGGGAGGCCCAGAGAGCACAGTGGGTTAGGGACCAGAAGGGCCCTCCCTGGGTGAATGAATGAGAGAAAACTTTTCCGCTCATCTATCAAGCATTTTACCTAAAACTGTACAGCATTTCCTACAGGCCAGACCCTTTGCTTTGTAGTGTTCTCATTTAATCCTCTGAATTATCTAGGAGGTAAGTAAAACTATTATCCTCATTATACATGTGGGGAAACTGAGTCCTAGCAAGTTAAATGCTTTGTCCGTAGCAAAGCATCCAGGTTGGAACAAAGGAGCCAAATTTAGAAATTAGGCCTGTCTCCCCCAAAATCTGTGCTTCAAACACCAGTCCTGACAGGCGTGGTATCACACACCTATTATCCCAGCACTCAAGAGGCTGAGGCAGGAAGTCACCACAGAGACCAGTCTGGGCTACATAGTAAGTTCAAGGCCATCCTGGACTGTGTAGTGAAACCCTGCTTCAAAAAGAAAAAAAGAAGAAATACAGTCCATCCACACTGTGGTCCAGCCTCAGCTTAAGAATCTGGACAGATGACATTGCCATTCTGCACCTCAGTTGCCTCTTTCATGAAGCGAGATGGTTCTGCCCCACACCGCCAGTGATGGAGTGAGATGATGCAGAGGTATTACAGAACCTGACACTCAGTAAGGGCCACGTACTTGGCACAATTCCTAATTTTTAGGGTTAGGAAACAGGTTTGTGAGGAGGACTCACTTGCCCCAGGTCAGCTGGGCACTCTGACACCTTGACCCTGACCTTCAGCAAAGGACAATGGAGCAGGCTTTGGTGGGCCAGCTGATTTGGTCCTGAGGTGGGGACCACTTCTCAAACAGGTGGCATAAGCACCCATCTTAGCGAAGCTGAGAGGATGCCTTGGAGTAGCAATGAATGGTTCAGGGTGGGGCTATAAATTAATAAGTTTATTCACACACTCATTCAACCAACATTCCTCTGCTTAAAAACCTGTCAATAGCTTCCCTTCCCATAGCACTAGGGTTGCAACCCAATCCTGTCCAAACCCTCTGTAGGTCTGTAGGACCTGGCCCTCCACTGTAGTCTGAATTCTGTTTTTTCCATTTAGTCACCAACCAAGCCCACTCCTGCCTTCCGGCCTTTGCACTTGCTGTTCTCTCTGTAAAGAATGGTCTTCCCCAGGGCCTACCCTTACTAGGTTCTTCCTGCTATTCAGTTCTCTGCTTACACAGGCCTCCTTTCCTTGCCCTAGCTAAGCAGTCCTGGTTCATCTCTTCACCTACTAATTTTCTTCTTAGCACTTACTCCTCTCTAAAGTTATATTTTTTATGCATAGAAGCATTTGTTGACTGGCTGGCCCTCCCCACTGGCAGCAGGGATCACACTGTATCTACTGATTTCTTAGTGTCCATTGTTCTCCAGGTGTTCATTAAATGTAAAAATTTGACCCAGGGAGTTTTGAAATTGAACATGTTTCTCAAAGTGTTAAAAAAAAAAAAATCATCACAGGGGAGGAGCAATAGTGGGGTGAGGGGCTGGGGCCTGGCTGGAAATCGGGAGCACCTGATGGACCGGATTCGAGTCAAAAACCGCAGCTCTGGCCTGGTGCTCGTGCCCTACTGCAAAACGGGGAGTTAAGTTTTTCAGAGCTGGGCCAAACCCCTCCGTTTGGCGCCCCGACCTGTTCCCCCTTATCCCCTCCACCCGCCTTACAGGCAGACCGGAGGCGCGCAGTTGGGCGCGCCGACCGCCAGGGGGTGCTGTCGGGGCGCGCACGGTCCACCTGGCGCCCGAGGCCGCGAGCTAGCACAGCCAGGCCGCCCGGGAACTTTTTTCCTCGCGCTCTCGCTCTCCTGCTCCCCCCGCGCGTCGCTCGCCCGCCTGGTCTTCCTGTGAGGAGGAGATCTCGTTTTCCCGCGCCACCCGCGGACACCAGGCAGCCCGGGCGGGTGCGCGGCCAGGGCCCGCACCCCGCGCCGCCTGCACTCCGCGTCCCTGGGCGCCGCCCCCGCCCGCGTCTGGGCTCCCAGAGGCGACTTGGAGAGCACAGCGGCGAGGGCGACAGGCAGCCGAGCAGGCCGCCCAGCCCGCGGCCCGAGCGCCGGCGCGAGGAGGGGGCACCGCGGCCCACCTCCTTCCTGCCTGGCCGCGGGACGGCCGGGCCGCTGCGCCCGACCCCCATGGCCGCCGAGGCCTCCCGGCCGCTACGTCGCAGCGCCAGACGCAGGGTCCCAGAGTGAGCGAGGGCGCCGAGGTGAGCAGTGAGCGCCAAGGTGCGAGGGGCGCAGGGCCCGCGGAGGAGCCCCGGTGGCTTTGGGGGCTGAACGCGCTCCGGGGGTGGAGATGAGGGGACCGCCGGGTCATTGCTTTGTGTGCGGTGGGGGTGCGCGAGGTCAGCGGATGGCCGTCTGAGAACTGCAGGGTAGGGGCACCCTCGCCGAGGCGGAGGCTCTTTCTGCAGGATTTGTGCGGCCAGCCGGGTGGTAGCGGCGTGGGGGCGAGAAGCGAGGGTCGAGTATGTCCCGGGACTGTGTGCTCCGAGGCGCAGAATGTTTGCCCAGCGTGGGTTGGGGACGTGGGGGGCAGTCGCATGGCACCACGGCCTGGGGGAGCTTTGTGAGTGTGTCCGGGAGGAGGTGGGGAGCTGGTTTGAGGTGCGTGACCCGCGCGTGGGAGCCAGGGCTGCGTGGGCAGTGAGGGGGCGCGCGAAGTCTGGGCCTCTACTGAGGCCCTGCGCCCGGGCAGGAAGCGACCCAGGAGCTCGGGACGGTCAGGCCCGGGCGCGGGGGCCCATGGGGTGACGTCACGGGCGGGAGCACCGGACACGCGAGCCCGGTGCCCCCCATACAGCCTTGCGGCTGGACAGGCCCGCAGCCCACCCGCAGCCTCTTTCAAGGTTGAACCGGCTGTCGTTGGAGTCAGGGGCCCCGGGAGGATGAGTTGGGGTCAGGCGCGGCGGGGATGAGGGGATGGCAGGACGCGGGGGTAATATTTGGTCGCACGGGGGGGAGGGGGCCTGGGAGGAGCAGCAGAGGGGAAGCGAAAGAACAGCCAGGCCCGATATCTCAGTAGCCCCAGCTTCCTGGGCGTCTGTTTTCCCAGCGAGCGAGTCTTCTTGGGGCTCTCTTGGTCCTTCTCCAGTGCACGCCAGAAGCCGGAGTGCGGGCGGCAGCCTTGCCCTCCTCCTGGGAGCCCTCGGTGGCTGGGAGCTGCGGGCTTGGACTCTGAATGGATAAAACCTAGTGTAACAATGCGCTGTTGGGGGGCTGGGGGAGGGGAGGCCGCGCCTGAATGGCGGACCCGGGGCTGGCGTTTCCCAGCTCTCTGCACTGGCGCCCACAGCGCCTTCGCCGTGATTTCCGCTGGCCCTGATGCCACCACGCGGGACCTCCACGGTTCTCTCCAACCCGAAGCGCGCCCCCTCCCCTGTATCTCTTTTCCAACGCAGTGGTGTGTTGAGAATTCAAGGGCATTACATCTGGTTGCAATCCAGTTTCGTGCTGCTGCTGGGCTGTTAAGACCTCGCGCTGACGTCAGAGCAAGGGAATTACTTCTTTTTATTTTATCTTTTTTTGGTTGTCTGCTGCCCCAGGAGGGGAGGTGGGGGTGGGTTAGGCAGCTCTACTGTGAAGGCGCCAGCACGATGAGAGCCCAGAGCTGCCTCTGCTTCTCTTCCTGCCCTCCCATTCTCCATAGGGACCTGGCGCCCTCTGAGGTCAGGCCCACCCCGGCTAGGGGGCAGCCTCGCGGTAGACCGAGCTGAGGCCCCTCCCGAATCACTCCACAGCTGCATTTCCAGAGGCTTCCCTGAGACTTGCCTTTTGGAATCTGGAGCTGAAGAGACATTTTATAGTTTCCCATCCTTTTCTCCTTCTGGGGACAGCCCAGAGGGTATCTGGAGCCCAGAAATCAGGAGTTAATGGATCCATTTGTGGCCCTTTTGGTGTCTTAGTCCAGAAGTATGGTAGTTTTCATAGACAAAAACCTTGGAGAAAAGGACAGTGTATCAAGGCTAAGCCAGGACTGAGACGCCAACTATACAGGGAATAAAACTTGACTTTCTCCGATCAAGCATCGTCAGCTTTTTAGACAGAGAGTTTTCACTTATTCCACAGCCATCTCCATTTCCACTGGACCATGAGGTCTTTGCTGCTGCAACTCCAGCAGACCCTTAGCACAGAACATTGGCTTTAAGATTCCTACCTGTAACCTGTAGTGTGAAGTACATCAGGTTAGGGGACTGTTCACATCCACATCACAGAAATGGAAGTATGGTAGTGAATAAAACCTCTGCTATGAGTGCTGGTCTTCGATGCTTCTGTTATAAATATTTGACTAAAAGAATTACTGGTTGCAACACAGTAATTCAGTGATTTTTCAATCTTCTGATAGGTCATACGCAGTTTGAAAAGGCAGTCCTAAGAAATGGATCTGCCATTTATTCATTCAACAAACAGTAATTAAGACCCTAACAGTTGCTCTTTTTCGTTGTTGTTGCTGAAATAAGGAATATATTCTCACTGTGAAAAATGCAAATATTCCAGAAGTATAAAGAGTAAAAGACCACTTAGCAGGGTGATCCCAGTTAGGACTTTCAATGTATCCTTTCAAGGTTTTTGTTAATTTATACTATATACCATATGTGGAGCTATGTAGTTTCTTTTTTGTTTCTCCAACTGAGAGTATTCCAGAGCTCTTATTCAGCACCTTGGTTTTTCTAACAGGGTGGAGTTGTGGGATAGGTGTTCATGGCTGGGCTCTGGGTGACTCCTGAATCTAGCACAGAGAGGGGTAATTTACCTCTCTGGGTCTCAGTGTCCCCATCTGTACATTGGGGAGAATCACTGTACCATAGTGCAGCTTGAATAAGTTAATCCACATGGGGTTTAGAACAGCTCCTGCCTTATATATGCCAGTTATTACTATCTTTGTTACTATTCTGTATCTAAGGTAACCCAGATTTATACCTCTTTGCTTGCATTGGTTGCCTATGCAATGATGTGCATATGTGTTTTTGTGCTTCCCCAGCAGAAAGGACATGCACATAATGCCAAGTTGTATTTCAGATCAAGGTCTTTGTGGGATAAGCACCTGGGTATTGAGCCTCAGGGACAGGGACTTCCAAGGACCTACTGTTTTCAAAATCTTATGTTTAATGTCAGGGTCCAAGCATGACACATCCCTGCATCTGTTACTTAAAAGGTCACATACCAGGCATGGTGATGCACGCCTGTAATCTCAGCACTCGTGAAGCTGAGACAGGAGGATGCCTGGAATTCAAAGCCATCCTGGGCTACACAGTAAGCTCAAGGTCAGCTAGGACTGTATAGCAAGACCCTGACACCCTCCTCCATCCCCCCCAAAGAAAGAAAGAAAGAAAGAAAAGAAAGAAAGGTAGATTATCATAGCCCAGGGATTGGTGACTAAGGCCTTATCGAGAGGATGGACGGGTGTGGCTTGTCCAAGTAGGGGCTTCATTGAAGAGGGGGCCCTGAGCTGGTGCCCCAGGCATAGGTAGGTAAGAATGAGGAGGGTATTCCTGGCAGCAGGAATACAATGAACAAGTCTTTGGAGACTGAAAGGGATGTAGCTTGTGTGCTGTGGCCAAGAGGGAAGGACTTGGCTCAGAGAGAATGGTGAAAAGAGAAGCTGGTCTACAGCCAGGGCCTCCGCACCAGCCGCCCTACACCCTCTCGGGGGGCCCTTGGAGTAATCTTTCTCAGCCATAGTAGATACCCTCCAGGGGCTCCTGCTGCCTTTCAAGTAGAGGCGCAGTCCTTTTGAACTGCCCAGGGCCCGTCCTGGCATCCTCTGGTTCTCTGTCTCATCTGCTCCACCCTCTTCCTTGGGCAGTCCTGTGCATCCCTGCCCCTGTTCACTTGCCTGGCTTGTCCCTTCCACCTGAATGCCCTTGTCCTCCTGCCTGCCTCCCAAGACCCAAACAGATATGCTGTCTTCTCTGACCTCTAAGGAAGAATGAGTCATCTCGCTTTGTCTGTACCTTTGGCGTGGCATTTATCACGGAATTATCGGCACTTATGTCAGTGTGTCTTCCTCTCAAAGCTGGAGCATCTCAGCCTGAAATGCAGCTCCTTCCTTTGGGCTCTGCTTCAAGGGCGAGGCCCGAACACTGCACACTCAGCAAGGCTTCCTGGCACAAGAGCCAGGTGAGGGGAGAGGGTGAGAACCTAGCCTCTCTTCCTGGGGCCCTTTGATCCCAGCGGGATGTAGGCTGTGTGGATTCTGTGCGGTCACACTAGAGGAACCAGGGAGAGGAGGGGTATGTGGGGGGTGGGGGAGTGCCTCCAGGTTCCTGTAGGGGGCTGGGAGAAACTGGCTCATCCTGTTTCTCTGGGGATGGAGGCAGAGCTGTGCCCTGCTCCTGGTGGGTCACTGGGGATCTGAGATTGGAATGTGACACCAGGGAGGGGCAAGGAGGCCTGGGGTGCAGGCTGGGGCTTGGCTGGCAGAGGGCAGATTTTGCTCTACTGGTTATGGAACCTGTTTGAATAGTGTGTGGGGGTAGTGGGAGGTCCAGGGGTGAGGAAGAGAGATGAAGTAGAAGGGAAAAATTGGGTAGCACAGAGAAAAGGGAGTGATGAGAATGTCAGATATAGGATGGCAGGAATGGGGGGGGGGACAAGGAAGGAGCAAATGATATTCTTGTTGCAAATCAGCATGCTAAGGATCAGGCAAGAAAACAGGTACACTAGTGCATGCATGTATTCACTCATTTACTCATTCATTTGGCATCATCCCTGTGTTCACAGTAGACTCCAAATCTTCGAAAACTGGTGACTGCACCCTCAGGGCTCCTGAAATCTAGGGTGTCATTTCTAACTACAGTGGTCTGGTAAGGGGAGGTATGCAGGATGCTGTGGAGGGCAAAAGAGAGTCCTTTGAGGAGGAGAAATGATACATCAGTCTAAGGTGGGGGTGTTGAGCCATTTGTTAGGAGCTGTGTGTTGGAGATGGCGGTGGGGTAGCCTTCCAGCCCAGATAGCTCAGGGCCATCTGTGTCTGGGTGGGGTGAACAGCTTTTAGACCCTAGAGCAGGGTAGGGGCTAGGAGCAGGAGCAGCGTTCCTGGAACAGGAGTAGTGGGCTTGCTTAGTACCATAGGCCCATCCAGCTGGGAGCTCGAATTGTCTCTGTATTCCTCCCTTGGAGAGTGTGCCCATCTGCCCAGCAGACACGATAGGGTAAAGAGCACTGGATTCAGAATCAGCAGGTTTGTGTTGCAGCCACTTTCTCTGAGTATCAGTCTCCTCCTTTGTCAAAAATGGAAACATGAATTGTTGCAAGCAGTGAAGGAGATGACAGTGTTAGAAAGAAGGAGGCCCTATGGCTGAGGGACATAAACTTGGACTTTGGGTCAGCTGATACCAGCTGCATTCTCTGAGGCTCCATTTCCTGCTCCTTTATGTTCATGATAAGAGGCCCTTCCTAGTTGTTGGAATATAGTCCTCAATTGGTATATTATTGAGTTTTAATATCTATCCATCTCTGCCTGTGTCTCTCTGCTCTGGAAGTGGAGTTCAGGGCTGCTGTGTGTGCCAGGCAGGCTTTCTGCTTTTTAGCTGGGATGCTATTCTTGTGGCTAAAGAACTTTGTTCAGGGAAGAGATTGTGAGGATAATTCTTTTCCCATTTACACCACATCACCTCTAAAATTGACCTGCAGAAACACTGGCTAGCACAAGTGCTTTGGTGCTTGTTTCTTCCTAGCTAGGTAGCAGTAGGTAGATTGCATGGGTCCTTCACTCAAAGACAGATGAGAATTACTGGTTTTTTGGCCAGTTTCTGTTTCCGAAGGGACTCTGCCCCAACAGTGGGACCGAATTCTGAGAAAGCCTCTGAGCACTTGTGGCTTCACTGGCAGTGTAACCCAAATCATTCATTCATTTTTCATTTATAGACCCATGCTGAGCATCTGGCAGACACCAGGTGTTGGAGACAGCCCTAATCAAGTGGTAGTCTAATATAACATACCAGTTAGGTGTTTGGGACTTGGATTACCTCAAGGCTGAAGTTATTTCTCTACTTAGTTTCTTCATCTGTAAAGTAGGGGAAATGACTACATCTTTCTGATAGCATTGATGGGAGAAGTACTAGATCCAAGTTCATCCAGATGAAATCCAACAGTGTCTGACACAGTAAGCCCTAGACTTATATGAATGTTTGAGTTATAAACTTTCATAGATATGAGTGGACCTCACATTATGAACATTTTTAGATGCCAACAAATTGTGGAGACAGTGATCTGCTGGCCACTGTCACAGCTGTGCTGCTGTGTGCTTACCATGTGTATGTACAGTGCAGGAATGTACAATAATACAGTGCTCAGTCAAAGCCCAGGATGTCTAGAACGAAGGATAAAAACACATGGTGACATAGAGGGGACTTACAGTAAGCACAAAACAATATACATTTCATATTCATGTCAAATGTGTATAGTACTCACTTTGTCAGACTTATGAAGGAATCTGACTTACGAACATTTTCCTGGAACAAAACTCCTTTGTAAGTCTGGATTTACTGTACTCAAATGTGGTAGAGAATGGCTCTTCCTCCTCCCCGTGGTCACTTTTGCCAGAGGGAATCTCATAGAACAGCTTGGTGATGGGGGAATGTTGGTCTGAGCAAAGGTTTCCCTGCAAGGGACAGCTTCCCCCTCCTGCCACCTTACTGTGCCACCAGTATAGCCTATCTCCTGGACTCAGCAGTTCGGGTCTCCAGCCTCAGCTCTCCCCTCTGTTCAACTTCAGGGCCTGATGAGGGTGAAGATCGTGAGGCCACACTCACCTGAGAATAACTCATTCTTCCCAGCACCAGACAGCTTCAGACTTGCAGAAGGAATTTTAGTGTTTGGTGCAAAGCCAGAAGTAATTTTTGATTAAAGCATCTTCAGTTGCTAGAGGCCGCTAACCATCTCTGGGTCCATAGACATATCCCTCAAACTCTCTGAGCCCAGTTTTTAATTTATCAAATGGCAAAAATTAGTTATTATGTAGTTTTGTTTTTAGAGGATTAAGATGGTCTCTCTAAAGCACTCTGCATATTACTATAGACACATAATAGAGGGCTTAATTAATGTCAACCTATTTAGTGTCCTAAGGATAAAGAAAATGTAAGGTAAGAGAAGATATGGGGTGATATATATCTGACATAAAGGATAAGCTTAAGACATTTCTAGCTAAATAGATGTAGATGCACTTTGGGGCCATACTCCTAAGTGAAATGAATCAGACAAAAATGTTTAAGTTCTCTGGCCGAAAAAAACAAAATGTAAATAAATACCAAAATGTATAGTAGATATTGGGAAATGAAAATGTTCAAATGAGAAGGGGAACAAAAAGGGGGTGGGAAGGAAGGAAATGGGACAAGAAAAAAAAATGGAAACAAAGTTTTTGTAAATAAGGAGGGGCTAAAAGGGTTGGAGGGAAGGGAGGAGGGTGGGATAAAAGGAGCAAAATCTACCATGTACAGGTACAAATTGCTATGATGAATGTTATCAGTACGTACATCTAAAATGTATCAATAAAAAAATTAAAAGACAAAGAAAATCTAAATGTAAGGTTAAAAACTACCTGTAAGATTTCTTCTTAGGAGCAGTAGCTCCTTAGAGATGTGAAGTTGTGAACTTTCTGTTGGTCCAGTGGGACAGAGAACATTTATGATTAGACAGCCCCTGAGGCCAACAGGAACTTTGCTCCCGTAGCATAGTCTCACCTAGCAGCCCAGGTTGCTACTATAAGGGAAGTCGGGAAACCAAACTGGCTTTTAGTCCTGTGTTCTTTGATATGCTGATAATTATTCCTTCAGCAAGGAGTTAGGAGCAATCACTTCTGCAAAGCCACAGTACCATGGCTTGTCTTCTGGAAGATTCTAGTCTGATAGGAAAAATAAAATTTGTCTATTTTTTTTTGAAAATTGATTAAATATTAATTAAAATTAAATCAAATATTTCAAAGTAATATTCCAAAATTCAAATCAAATCATGAGTCCAACTTAGAAGCCAGAGTGTTGTGTAGCATATGTGTGAATCTGCAATCAATTCAGAGTACCAGCATAGTATTTGAAAAGTTATCAACTAAGAAAAAGTTTCCATGGGAGTAAAGAATTACTAAGAATAAAACAATATAAATACTGGAATGACAAATATATGACCAGAACTTCTACTAGTTTGGGGATAGGATATTGCGCAAAGTTCTAGTATGTTGTGGACACAGAGAGAGTCCATGACGCTTACTGTTGGCCAGGTGTCACTTGTGGGACTGAGCTACTGCTATTTCCTTGATATCCACTCTGTAGAACCAAACAGAATCATGACCCATAGGGTGCAGGAGAAGTCTATTTGTAGAATATGATGATGGATATATTCTGCTGCTGTATACAAAAGAGTTGAAAGAATGCTTTTGTTTGTTTGGTGGGACCGGGGTTCGAACTCAAAACCTTGCACTTGCCAGGCAGGCATTTGTGCCACGGAGCTTTCTCCCTGGCCCCTGAAAGACTGCTTTTGTATACCTCTTTTTCTCCTATATTTAATTGTTTGCCCCATTTGGTAGGTTCTTTCTGTCCTCCTTCATGGAATTATCATTTTGATCCCTCTCTAGAATATCTTTTAGTAAAATGTTCAGGGTTGACTTTGTCATCATGAAATTCTTTAGTTGTTCTTTGTCCTGGAAGTATTTCACTTCTTCATTGAACTTGAAAGAGAGTTTTGCAGGGTGTATCAGTCTGGGCTGGAATTTCTTGCAAGATTTGATATACTTTGCTCCATGCTCTTTTTAACATTTTTTTAAATATAAAACAATACATATGGTACATATCATCAAAATAAGAATAGCAAATTAACAATAGTTGTTGCATCACATATTTTTGTCATCAAATCTTTTATCTTGTAAACCAATCATTTATTTGAGAGTATAGCATTAACTGAAGCTACATTAGAAGTAGCACAAATCTAAAAGACAAGATGACAGGTATTCCAAGGATAATTTTAGTGTCACTCATTGTTATCCTCAGTGTGAAAAATATTTCGGTGGTTCTTAGGCATCCTGTGTATATAAGTGCATGATTTTGCTCCTGCCATGTTTCTTATCTTTTTTGTTTGCCAAAAATAAAATTTGTATATAATTATGATAAGAGATAAAAATCTTCGGGCTGAGGATATAGCTCAGTGGCACAAGTGCCTGCCTGGCATGTACAAAATCCAATGTCTAATTCCCAGTACCCACAAAAATAAATAACGCATCAGATGGGTGCAGAGTCCTACATTTTATTCTGGGGAGCACTGTGCCAGGCTTTGGATCAGTGGTTCTCATTGGGGATGGTTTTATCTCTTGAGACAGCCATGTCTGGAAGCATTTTTAGTTATTTCAATTGGAGAGATGCTATTGGCATCTGGTGGGCAGAGGCAGAGGTGTTTCTAAATCTGTGATGCACAGGACAGGTCTGCATCATGAATCATCTCACCCAGGAAGCCCATGGTATTGAAGGGAACAGGAGTAGCCAAGCAGACACAGCCCCCCTCTTTGGAAGTGCCCAGTCTGATCGGCAGTCAGGCATTACAGTGATTGTAGAGTAATCATGATGGAGGATTAACTCTAATTGTGTTGAAAGCTAAGAAGGGAAAGTGCAAAGTACAGCAAGAAGGATGCAGGCTTCTCTGTACTCCCTCAGGGACAGCATGGCTGAGGAGGTTTTTCTAGCCCAAGGCATGACCCAGGCCTTTTTGTCAGAGGCAGACAGTGAAAGGTATTTCTGGACAGGGAAGGTTGCGAGGCGCCTGTGTGTGCCTGGGAGACACCCCCCCCACACACACACACACCAGACCCAGCCTCAGGATACCAGGGAGCAGCTTCCAGAGGTGGGGAGAAGTGAAGGGGAGGCAGATGCTTTCTCCTGTGTGGTTTGGGAGAACTATATCTCCCAGCATGCCATGTTCTGGGGGCCTGAGCCGAGGTCAGGTGGGTATGGGGAGGACCTAGGCCTGGGTACTGTCCTGGCCTGAGGCTCAGCCTCTGCCCTTTCTTCTGTTTGCCTCCTTCTTGGTAGGAGGGAAAGAGAAGCAAAAAAGAGAGGAAGAACAATGTTTTCATTTCAGACACAGGGGTGGGGGCGATGGAAAGAATCCAGTTTATGATACCTTTGAGACAAACACAGAAAACCCCATTGTGACCCAAAATAGCACTAAAAATAGAACTTTTTGCCAAATCAGACTTCAGTGGCTCTCTTCCTGAGTCAAGTAGGACATGGATGGAACCAGCTTTATTTCCTTGGGGGGACGGTGTCCCCTGGAGTCCTGCCTTGGCAAGTTAAAACTCAGAGGCCTTTGTCTCCTGGGCAAGACAGGAGGGATTATGGCGAAAAGTCATCATTTAATGACTATTTGTTGTTGTGCCAGGCATTGGGTGACCCTCCCTAAGCCTTTTTTTTCTTTGAGCAGGGTCTATGTAGACCAGGCTGGCCTTGAACTCAGAGATCCTCCTGCCTCAGTCTCCAGAGGACTGGGATTATAGATGTATGCCACCACACCAGGCTTCCCTAACTAAGCCTTATTAACTGCTCTATATAGATTATCAAGGAAATTAAAAGTCAGGTTAAGTGACCTGCCTAGGGTCACACAGCAACCAAATGGCAGAGCCCATTTGGAGATTATATCTGTGGGGCTCCAAACTGGCCGTGCCTACTGCTCACTTTCCTCTTAGTAATCAGTCATCCATTTAGGAAATAATTAAGACTGTGACCTACTGGGAATTTTTTTAAGGTTTGGAGTTAGCCATATGCTTGAGTTCTGACAGCATTTGTTTCTGTGGCTTTTTCCCCCTCCTGGCGCCTCCTGTTTCCTTGTCTGTCAAGTGGACATAATCATGCCTTCATCCTGGAGTGGCTGTAGGGACTAAACTCAGAACTGAAGGGGGTGGGAGGGGAAGAAGGGAGCCCCAGGGAGGTGAGGACCTGCCGGGGCCACCCAGTGTGACTGGGTTCAATAAAAGAGCTCTCAGCAGAGCAAGCCAGACCAGATTTCTGTATCTCTGTACCATATCAATGTTGGGTTTCTTTATTTGAACAGGGAGAAAGGGCAGCAGGTAGAGAAGGTGGTGTGGAATGTGGGTGTTTATTTTTCTTTGCCTGTGAAAGCTCTGCTTCATCTCAGACGGACTGTGTGGAGCTTCCTGAGACACTTAAATGTTTATCTGCCAAGCAGGGGAACCTGGCCAGGTGTCTGTCCAGATTGGTACCCTCCTACCAAGTGGGGGCCTCCAGGACATCTTTTTAAGGCTCATCCCAGAAAGGGATAGAGAGCCTTGCAGGCCTGGACCCTTCCTTGTTCCAAATCCTCTCTCTATTCCTGACAGCCTGTGGGTTGCTAGGAAGGCAAGGGCAGCCCTTCTGATTGACAAAACAAGCCTGGCTCACAAAAGGATCAGGGAAGATGGCTGGGCTTCTCCTCCCCTCCTCCTCCTGCTCCTGCTCCAGGCATCTCTGCTGCTCCACCCAGCTGGCACCTACATTTTGAGACCCAGTGGAGGAGCTCAGTCCTTGTGGTGGATCAGGCCACCTAGGTTAGGAGTCCCCTGCAGTGGAGAAATGATGGTGGCCCTGAAGCAGGGCTTGTGGCAGCAGTTATTCCTCCTTGCCATCAGCTGGCTGGGCAGACTGCTTGGAGAAGAAGCCCAGCCATCAGAGCAAGACACTGGATCCTGAGGGAAAAGCAGAGAAAGCAAACAGGGCTTTGTGTGGCTGCAGATTGGCGACTCAGAAGGGAAGCTAGGCCTATGGTAGGCGGGAGGGGATGGGGAGAGGATGGGAGGCCAGGCCATTGCTCTGGGCCAAAGATAGGTGGCTGGAGCAGCCCAGGCTGGGCGGCAAGGAAGCAGGGAGTGCTACTAAGCATGACAGGCATCTGGAGTCACAGCAGTCGGGCAAAGTCTCAGCCGTACCGCTTCGATCCTTCAACAACAGATCTAGGCTTGTATGCTCACATAATCTGGGCAGTCACACGTTGGACTGTTACACCACTCAGGGTGTAATCTCTGTCATTCTACAAGTATGTAAGAGGAAACTTGGGCCTCCCTGGGGAGTTCAGTCTCCCTGGTTCTTCTGGGAAAGTAGGTATTTACATTCAGCCCTGGGAGTACTTTGGGGTTCTGATGCGAGGGGCAGCCACGCCAAGAGTACGCTCTCTCGGGCTTCGGGAGGCATACTAGGTTGGTGGAACGGAGAGAACCAGGAAGATGGTCTCGCAGCGCAGGGGGAGGGTAGGCGTGCTCTTTTGAGGTTTACATATACCATCCTACATTGCAGCGAGGCATCCTCCACCCGGCCCACCCCTGGGTGCTGAGGAGGCCTCAGCTCCAGGAAGGCTAAAGCCAGAGCTGTCGGGTTAGAAATCGCCTCCGGGGCCATTTCCTTTTCTCGCCCGGACCTCGAAAGGGGGTGGCGGGAGGACGAGGGCCCACACTTCCTGCCCGCCCCGCCTCTCCGCTCCCCTCTGGCGGCGCCCACCATCTTGGCCACCCGGGGTTTCCTTGCCCGGCAACCCACCGGGCAGGCTGCAGGGCCGGGAGGGGGCGGGAGTCTCTGGGCTGCGTAGCCTTGCTGTGGACAGGGTGGGCGGGCCGTTCGCATCACCATGGCAGCGTCGGCCCAGCATGCTCTGCGCGACCGGGGTGGGGCTATGGAGGCGCCGGCCCTACCCCCCTCAAGCGAAGGGCATGCAGCTGTGTGGCCTTCGGGCCCAGCGGTGCTGCGGCTGCTTACAGTCCCCTGGGTCGGGCACGTGTCTCTGTAGCGTCCCCTCCTCTTCCCTGGATGTTTGGGGACCGCAGTAAGATCCTGTGTGGGTTGGACTCAGGAAGTGGCTTGTGGAGGCCAGGATAACGGGCAGGCAAACCTCCCCGCCTCAGTCCCACGCTCCTGCTTCTGGAGGGCCTTTGAAAGTTAGGGCTCCAGGCCCCCACTCTGCCCTCCCCCTACCCTGGGGCCAGGTTTCGACTTCGCAGCCCCAGCGGCTTCCTCCAGCCCAGGAGCACCGCCTCCCCTAGTTGGCAGCCACTGGGCTCAATGGCCAGAAGGCACATTCCTAACTCCTGCGCCCGGGCACCTTGCCTGCCCCGGGGGCAGCCTCTTCCGGAATTTCGCTGCCCTGCCCAACCCTCCTGCCAACATTACCCTCTTCCTGGGGCTTTCTCGTGCCATGTGTTCCCAGTTGTTCACTCCAGGGCCACTTTGGACTCAGCTGACCTCTGTGCCTCCTACCCCACTACCTGTACTAGAAAGGCAGCTAAATTCACTGGCCTTTGGGTTTTGGCAGGAAGGCATTGCTTCTGTTAAGCCAGCCTCTAACCTTTCTCCTCGAAACACAGGCAGGATATAAGCACCAGGAGCATGGCCGTGGATTTTGTTTTCAGTGGAATGAACTCAGGCTTGATATCAGAAAGGCCTTTCCAGTCCTAAACATTTTGTTTTAGTAAGATCATTGAATTATTAATATGTTGATAAACAGAAGAGCAAAACCTAGGCCCTGTGGGGGTTGGGGGTGCCTGTAATTCCAGCTACTCTGGGCCCTGGGTAGGAGAATCACTTGAGCCCAGAAGCTCTGGACCAGCTTCAACAACATCCCAAGACTCTTGTCTTTTAAAACAGAAGAACACAAGTAAAAGGTCTGTATAATCCCACCACTAGGACTTAACTATTAGTATATTTTCTGTGGATATGGTAAATGATTTATGATAAGTATAACAAATACAAAATCTGCTGGGCAATGCAGGCTGAGACAGCAATTGAGACTGCTGGCAGTGGTGCGCCAGTAATCCCAGCTCTTGGGAGGCTGTAAACAGGCGGATCATCCCGAGTCTGATCTAGTAGTGAGACCCTAAACACCCTATAGTCCCTTCCCTAAAATACAAAAAAAAAAAAAATTACAACATGCTATAAGGTACTTGGTGTTTTAATACCTTCCTCACACTGTTAAAGGAAGAAAGGCTAATTGTGGAACTTTTGGAAAATATGACAAAAGGGGAAAAGGCTGGGAGGTTGGATATGGTAAAGCAAGCATTTTGGGAGGCTGAGACAGGATTATTGCAAACTGGAGACCAACCTGGGCTACATCGAGAGCCCAAGGGCAGCCTGAACTGCGAAATGAGACCATGGCTCAAAAAGACAAAAAAAAAAAGGGCCTGAGAGATAGCTCAGCAGACTAAGCACCTGCTTAGGTAGGATTTGACCTCGCCCCACATGCTGGCCACTGAGTCCCATGGTGGTACACGCCTGTAATCCCAGCGTTGGCAAGGCTGAAAACAAGGGGATCACTGCAAAGTTCAAGCTGTGTAGTAGTGAGATCTTGCACCAAACACATTAAAAAAAAATCCTCCACAGGGAGCCACAGTGTCTCTCTCATCACCTGGGTGTTTTGTTTGTTTACTTACACATTGCTCCTGTATATGTTGTTTCACATCCTGCTTTTCTCAGTGCCATAGGGCATGCTTCTTTGTTCCTGTTAGCTTACGGAGGGCTTGAGGGGAAAACCTCTCTTGGGCAAGCTTTAAAGTGAGATTTCAGGTTGATTTATTGGACTGGGAAGTCACTTTAAAAAAAAGAAACTTTATGTTATGGCCCACTCAGCCTGCCCTGGGAGGGTGGGGCTGGTGTAGCATGTGGTGCCGGGGATCAAACCTCGGTCCCTGTAGTTGCCTAAGCTTGCCTAAGCAGGCACTTTAGACCAATGAGCTATCTCACTGGCCCCTGGGCAGTCACTTTCTAACTTTGCTAATCCCCTTTACCTTCAGACCCCAAGGATTGCTTCTCCATTGCTACTAACCTCTAATAAGTCTTGGGGTGAGACCCCTGCTTGCTAGGGGACCAGGAGGCCACCTTGTTTGCACAGGGACCTTGAAGACTCAAGGCCCTCAGCTGAAATCTGGGCTCAGGCAAAGGGCATTCATCTGGCTCAGATATACAATAGGTCAAGAAGGTCAGATGTTAGCCTTATCAGGACCTGCCCAATCCATCCATCCATCCATCCACTCTCAGGCCCAGAGGCTCCTTGTTGGTCCTGTGACTCACATCTGCTGTCCTGGCTCCTCAGCTTCTAGCTAGAGACATGGAGGCTGGCATCAGGTGCAGTTTTTCTCTGCCCACTGCTCCCAAAGCCTACTATAAGCTGCCATTGCTCACTGATCCTAAGCCTTCCTCTTTTTCCCTTCTTGAACAGTCAGTTCTAACACATTCAAGCCCTATGTGAAACAGGCCTTGGAAATCAGTTGCCAGAGGTGGATTGTATTTAAAAGGCATCTAAAGCAAAGCAAGTGGGGTGGGGTGGGAGGAGGTGGAAAGTAGAGCATATAGTCCTGTGCTTTGAGCAGCAGCTGGATTGAGTAGATGGAAAAATTACAGAAAGCTCATTTCTCGAGCAGAAGTCCCATATGTGGCACTAGAAACACCGTGCTGTGCCTGGTTACAACATGCCTCCACCACTGTGTGCTCTCAGAAATGAAAATGCGAGGGAAGTATATTGTCTGCCTGCAGCCAATGTCCCTAAAAATTATATTTTCTTAACTGGTTTATTCACTTATCTAATACTTAAGACCCTTTTCACTTTACCTGTCTCAAGGAGATAGCCAAATTAAGGCTCAGAGTGATGCTGTGAACATGGTTTATTTAATGGGATTTGTTTTTGTGGACTGGGCCTGTTGTGGAACTTCCCAAGTGACAGATGGGTGTGTGTCAGTATGTGTTGGTTTTTGTATGGTATGTCTATGTCTGTCTTTGGTGGGACATGTGGAGGGTTTGATGACTTTTTGTATGTTATTGTCTGAGGTTTTCTTTGTTGACATATTGAGTATGTGTCAGTGTGTGTGTGCATATGCATGCAAAGAAAAGCATGTGAGCATGTAATAGGTGAGTTTCTATTTGTGTGTATAAGAGGGTGCCTTTAGGTGGTTTTTATGTATTTGTGACTAGAACTTGTGTGTGTCAGTGTGTGTGTATGTATGTGTGTTGTGGTATATGTGGCTGTATATCATATATATATGCCTTGTGGGATAAGGACTGGTTCCTCTCCACATGCAGGTTGGATACAGCCAGGATGGAACCAGGACCTCCTTTGTGCTAGACAAGCGCTTTACCACTGAAACACTTCACAGTTTTTTCAGAAACTGAAGTCAGGATGGAACACAGCCCTTTAGTGGCCAAGCCAGGTTCCTAAAGCACAGCTCCCACTCCAGTGGTCTACTCTAGGGCAACCCAGGCCCCTCTGTCCCATTTCATCTTTGGCTCCTCACATATGAGCTGCAGGCCAGACTTGAATAGGACCATAGTGGCCAAGGCACAGAGAAAGCTGGGATTTGCCACCAAAATGAGTCCAAAGCAGGATTCAAGAAGAACCAGGAGTGATATGAAAATCCCTGCTGTTGGGCTCCATATCCCAGGGACAGAGTTGGCTTTGCATTTGGGAGGTTCCCTGTTCGAGAAGGCCTAATGGCTAGGGAGGTTACAGGCAGTCTTATAGCAAGCAGCCTTATGCTCTCCCTTACTAACTGGTGGCAAACCTATGGCACTTGTGCTGCAGTGGACATGCAAAGCCCCATCTGTTAGAGTGTGAGCCAAGTTGCCCCAGCAGGCACGCATACAGATTTAATTGCAGAGCTGGTACTTTGTGATGAATAAATGGGTTTTGGGTTGCCGCTTGGGTACTCAGTCTCTAAAATGTTCACCATCGCTGTGCCGTTATCTTATCACCCCCTCCTTAAAAAGGCTGTCTAGCCCTCACCCCCATATATTTGCAGACCATTGGGCAGCTCAAAGGTGGGCTGGCACTTTCATGAGGAGCAGCTAGCCTCTTCCCTACCTGTACCTACTAACTAGGACAGCTTAGCTCTGGAGCCGAGAGGGCAGGGGGCTTGAGTAGGCAGGAAAGCCCACACCAGGCCTGAATATTTTTTTGGCACTATAATAATAATGCTTCTGTCTGGTAGACATCTTATATTTGCAGGCCTACTGTGTGCCAGATGTTGAATTTTGCCATGATCTGGATGGATAGAATTCCTGTCTTTATTTTTGAGACTGGGTCTACCTATGTAGTTCAGTCTTAAACTTGCCATGTAGATCAGGTTGGCCTGAAACTCATGGGAGTCTTCCTGCGTCGGTCTCCCAGACTTCTGGGGGCACAGGTTTGTACCACCACACCCTTCTTTAGAATTGCTGTCTTGAGGAGCTATATATAGCCTAGGGAGAAAAGGCATTAACTGAAGAGTTTAGTTTTCAGTTATTGTGTGTATTCAGGTATGGGAGTGCACACTGATCACAAGCCTAGATGAGGTGGTAAAAGATGTAGAGCTTCTCAGATGGAGATAGGGAGCCATTGGCCTAGGCTAGATCTGATCTAGACACAGGTAAAGGCCATCCCTAACTGAAAGAATCACACGAAGAATTTCTCTGTGTGGCCACAGGCCACTGTCTACCTTCTCTGAGGGTAGCAGTTTCCAGCCCCTTCAGTGCTCAGGCAGTGTCTTCCTTACCAGCACTCTGTGGCTCTGGTCTCCAAGAAACCTGTTGGCAACAACCTTGACTTTGGAATACTTGAGGCACTGCCCCAGGGGACACCTGGAGTTATGGCACAGCATAGCTGCCTCAGGCCCCACCTGCCTTTTCCTCTTAGCCCTTTTGCTCTCCAGAGCCAGCCCCCCTGAGCCAAAGAAAGCCTAAAAGAGGAAGTAGGATTCTGCTTGTCTAGAGAGACATTTATTCCTGTATTCATTTGTTTACTCACTGAATTAGTGATTTTTGAATTCCTGAGAATTACTAGGTCCTCTTGCCACATCCGTGTACAAACCCACTTTGAAGTCACCCCCTCTTTCTGCACCCATTATTTGGAGGAAAATTCTGTTTGCAGCCATTGAGTAATCCTAGGGCGACTTCATCTCCGTTTCTAGTTTTTGGTATGGATGCCTGTGGTCCACTTCCTTTAGACCATGGTTGGGGAGCTGGCCACAGTCCCCATTGCTCCCCTGTGTGCCTCTTTTGACCATGTCACATGTTGGTAGTGTTACTTCACAGTATGAAGTATTAGCCTCGAGAGGTCTCTTTTATGACACGGGACCGAGAGAGTAAAGCACTCACTAGCTTTCATTCTTGGGGAATTAAATGAGAGAATTTGTATGCTAGGTACTTAGAAGTGTCCTATGCTTAGGCTGCCCTTGCTCTTAGTTATTATCAGTGTTGCATGAACCACCTGCAGGCTTCAACCAACCAGGGCTAGGGACCCTGTGTGTGTCATGGAGCCTTATTTTGGGGTAGACCTTTCGGCTCATCCCCAGAAGACCTATTCCCTGACGCAATTTCCCCCCAGAGTCAAGTCCCAGTCCTTAACCTGCTCCCCAGCCAGGCCTCTGGAAACCCTAGCTCCAGGCCTGCCTGCTCTGTCAGCCTGGCCTCTGGCCTCCGGCCCTCGCGCTACCCCGCGGGGCTGTTGCCATCAAAGCGCATTCTTATGCTAATGAACTACATTAATGCTTAATGGCCACGAACGCGCGAGTTTAATTGCACCAGCCCGGGCCGGAGGCAGCTGCGTGCCCGCCCGGCCTTAATTACCTGGAAAACGGCGCGAGGCTTCAGCCAGACCCACTCATCCTCCGGGTGGCAAGGGCGGGAGGTTGGCTTGGCAGATCCATTTATCCGCCTGTCTGGGTGCAGACCTGTACTGCCTGGCGCCTCCACGTTCTGCCGCTCAGCAGACCCTGTGGCCACGGCCTCTGGGGACTCGCCCCCCCCCACTCCCCCACCCACCCCCCACCCCCCGCGTTCTTAGCGGCCACCAGGCCATTTTTGCCTTGGCATTCAGGCTTTTCACATAACAATAGTGGTTGTACACTATGTGCCAACTGCCCTCTGAGTTGGGCGTGATCTGCCAGGCCTCAGGCTGATTGTGCCTTACCTTTCCAGAAGCTGTTCTTAGTGCAGTAACAAAGGCCCCTTCTCTTTTCTCATTCTCTTTGAAACCTGTCTTTGCCCCTCTAGCAAAATGAACAGTATGCCTTGCCAGAACTTTCTGTTGGGAGGAACGCCCAAGCTGAAAGTTGTCCAGGTGTGCCTCAACCCTGGACTGAGGTCCCACTGCCTGGTTTCTTGATGTCCCTGTCTTCTGCCCATAGGCACTGGGATTGGGGACCATGGGGCTGCCAGTTTGGGGGCCCTGGAAGTCTGGAGTCTAGGGGGTTCTCTGTGGGGCCTGCTGGTGCTCAGCCCCAACCTACCATTGATGAGACCTTGGATCTCAAGGACCCTGGATCTCCCATTATCTCCCTCATTCCCTCCTCTCTGCCAGAAGGAAAGAGAGGGCAGGGGGAGTAGTTGAACTGATTCTGTGGATTCTTCCCAACTCCTTTATGCCCCCTGCACACAGGCTCTTTGTTCTTGCCCATTATAGTCCCATCCTGACCTTCTGTACCATCTCAGAATCAGAACTAGGATAACACAGAGCCCACTGGACTGCCCACCTCCTACCCTGCCTGTGTCAGGTGGGGTGAAGATTCAGCCTCTGCCCCAGGAGTACTCCAGTCTCAAGAGCAGCCAAGAAGGAAATACTTACACTGCCACATAAAAAGAATTGCTTTAGGTGGACCAGGGAAGCCCAGAGAGACTTCTGAGCTCCCCTTGGAGACAGGGATAAGTGTGAGCTAGCCAGGGAAAACAGCATAACAGTGGAGGAGCAGCAGGACCAAGGGCTGGCTGAGATAGCATCCTATTCCTGTGGGGATAGAGAGGTAAGGACAGCCCCTTGAACTCCCTTGAGCGTGGGAGGCATGGGGCAGAAAGGTAGGCCAAGGTTCCCATGCTACCCAGCAACCCTTAGTGGCTCCCTACTGTCAAGTAGGACAGATTCAGGCTCCTCCAACGGCAAGTAAGCTCAGGCTGACTCATCTCAGGACAGAGCCTAAGTTCAGTCTTGTTTCCCTCCACTGGCACAAGTGTCAGATGTGTTTTGTGGGCCTACTGTATGAAGGTCGAGCTGTGACCCTTTGTGCTCTCAGTGGCAAGTAGCCTCTGCTGTGTGGGTGTCTTCTCTTTGGCTCAAGTCCCAGGATGCCTGTCCTCCAGTCAGAAGTTAGCCAGCTTTCCCAGCTCCGTACCCCCACCCCTGTCCTTGTCCCCAGATGTCCTTGCATACAACATGGTGGCAAATGGGCAGGCTGCCAGGAGCGTCAGGTGGCATCACAGCCAGGCGGACAGTCTGCCCTGATTAATGAGGTGGTAGAAACCTGCAGGGAGGTCCCTACCCACAGCACACCTTTAGCTCTGACCTTGACTGGGGTCAAGGCAACTGATGCAGCTCACATGTGTTTGGCAGTCACTCCATGCCAGTCTCTGTGTGATGTTCCTGGTTCCCAGGAACTTGTCACCACCCCTGAGGTATATCCTATCAACATCTTTTGCAGATAGATACACTGAGGCTGGAGTCGGGGGAGTGTCCACAGTGACTCACCTGGCAGGTGGCAGAATTGGTCTTCACACAGGTCTTAAGAGCCTATGACTGTAACCATAGAGCTGGATGGCATCAATCATGCATAGTGTGTTTCTGCCTGACTGGTTCTCTGGGCTTTTAGTCTCTCTCATAGTGGTTGGCCCAGGGCTTTACGTGTAGTGGGTGCTCAATAAATAGCTATAGATTGGATGACTGGGGCAGTGGGCAACACAGAGGGCTCAGAAGTGGTAGAGAAGCTCTTACATTTCCCCTCAGGAGTTGAGCAAAAATGTTAAGGAACTTAGGGACTTGAGGCATCCATGAAGGGGGCACCCACAGGAGTCTGGGGATCCTTCCCAGAGTATGGCTGACCTTACAGGCCAGACTGAAGGGGCAGACCACATGGAGGGCATTCACACTTGTAAGGCAGCAGAGGGCTTGGCTGTGGGGTAGAGGCTGCTCTCTGATCAAGCCCCTAGACATACAGGAGGGACCATTTGTGTGCTTTCTTGCAGCAGCTAGAGCAAGGGTCTTCCCCATGCCTTAGTGCAGAGAGGCCCAGCTGTAGCTCAGGAAAGCCGTAAGGTCATGGCACTAAGCCTCAAGCATGGGGTGGGGCATGTTGGTGGACAAAGAAATACACCAGTAAGGATTGTAATGATTGCAACATTTGTTGAACATACACTATGTATACTAAGAACAGATAGGGCCTATAGCCTTGATCATATCTCCCTTTTACAAGAAAACTGAGGCTCCAGGACTGAGTCACTTTGAAATTCCACTGCCCTCTGCCACTTTCTTTTGTTCCATGCCTCTCCCTACAGGCTTCTCAGAAGGTCTAGCTGTGCAATCTGGGCATAGAGGCCTACCCTGCTACATGTTTTTTGTACTCCCTGATGGTACTGTCCCTAGGACCAGTGAGCTGCCATGTGCTACCAGCCCAGCTTCTTAGAGCATGGCCAGCTTTGAGGCCAGGCCCTGGGACCTGCCCCAAGGGGCAGCTGTGTTCTAACCCTGCCTACTTTTCAGGATCTTGAAGTACCCCTAAAGATCCTTTTCTGAAGGGTGTGGCTTAGGCAGGGTGGCCCCCAGGTACCCAGGCAGTTGAGGATACTCAAGCTCTGGTAAGCAAAGACTTGTGGCCTCGCATTAGTCCTGCACATCTCCACGATGTGATCTTGGCCTCATAACTGGTCTTACTATCCCCAGGGTGGTGGCATACAACACCTAGGAGTGAATGTGGCAATTTAAGGACACTCTTCCTATCTGTGTGGCCCTCTACCTGGGGGTACCTTGTCTACCCATAGTATCCCTTGGCCACAGGCCGGTGTTGGCAGAAGGAGCTGGCAGCTGGGGAGTAATGGCCTAGATCAGTGATGGCAGACCTACGGCATGTGTGCCATAGTGGGCATGCAGAGCCCTTTCACGTGAGCCAACTCGCCCTACCACCCAAGCATGAAGTAACAGTTGGATATGTTGCTTTTTCTTTTCTTTTAATATTTTATATATTTATTTGAGGCAAAACTTAGCTGTGTAGTGTAGGCTGGCCTTAAACTCATTATGTAGCCCAGGCTGGCTTCAAACTCACAGTGATCCTCCTGCCTCAGCCTGCCAAGTGCTGGGATTACAGATATACGTGACCACACTTGACAACTGTTGTTTCTAAACTAAAACCTCAGTATTCAGATTTAATTGTAATGTTAGCATTTTGTGATACCTAAGTGGGTTTTGGATTCCAGTTTGGGCACTTAGTGTTTAAAAGATTTGTCACCAGTGGCTTATATTCAGACAGGTGTGAGTTCCCATCCTGATCAGTCACTTACAAGCTGTATAACCTTGGCAGGTCCCTGGACTATCTAGGCCTTCAGCTTTCTTCTGGAAAACAGGGACTTTAGTTGTCTGGCTTCAGTGTTACCATGAGTATTTAATGAAACTTCCACTTCAGGTTCTCAGCTCAGCACCTAGAATACAGGAGATAGCCAATAAATGGCCTCTCTGTACATATTGTCTTTCGTATTGAGATGTCCTTAGAGCCCCTGGCCAAAGATTTCAGATCCTTACCCTCCCTAGCTCAAAGTAGGATTGTGATCCTTGGTGGTCTTATTGGGTGGGATCACGTACGAGTTCCGCTAGTGGGATATGAGAAGAAGTGATGTGTGTCCATGTTGTGCCAGAGTGTCTCATGGCTAACGTGTGATTCCTCAGAACTTTCTTCTGGCAGCCCAAGATCATGGTGGTGACTGCCCAGTGAGGAGCCTCTTGCCACTCCCATGTATGTATAGTAAGATCATGAAATCAATTTGTGTTGTTCTGAACCTTTGGGATATGAGGCATGACTATGGTGGCCATCCAGGCTGAAACATCCTCCTCTTGCTCCTTCTTGTCTGTCCTTCTGTTCCATCAGAACTTAGCCCCACTGGCAGCAAGTTATAGAGGACTTGCTGAAAAATAGACTTTACTGTGGACATTTTTCTACAATTGTTTAACTCATTTGTTCACCTGCTCACTAATTTATTCTTTAAAAAAATAACTATTGAGCACCTGTCTCATGAGCCCAAGGGAGCTCACAGGCCCCTGGGGAGCTTGAGATCCCTGCAGAGCTACAGTACATAGCCCAGAAATGGGGGCTGGTTCCCTGTGGGACAGTGAAGGTGGGTGGGCATCAGACCTGAAGAGCAGGTGAAGGAAAAGAAAGGTGTTTGGGGAGGGGGCCCTTCTTGAGGAAATGACTTGACAAGGTGACAGACACAGGACATTTGGGTCTGGCCAGCAGGAATAGGGCTGGAGGGGGACTCTGGCCTTTGTCTCATGGGTCATGAGACACCAGTGCTCCAGGGTAACAGGAATAGTGTGCATGGGTGAGATGCCAGGGAGTGAGGAAGGCCAAGTAGGAGGCTAGGCTGAGGTCCAGGCAGTCAACAGCTGGGCATGGCTGACGAGGAGCCTGTGCTGTAGCTGGGGAGGTTAGGGGTCAGTACAGTCAGCTGCTGGGGTGCCTGAGCAGTGACTAGGGAGACATCCAGGGTGCTGCCTGGACATTAGAGGGGTGAGAGCCACTGGTCCTATCCATCTGCACATCGTTGGCTGGAGAACTGTGGGGGTGGGGGCCCATAGTTCTTTTCTGCAATGTCTCATGGGAAAAAAGAATTGAAGTCCTCACACGGGAAATTGTTAAAGACTCCACCATTGGGATAGAGGTTTTCCTGCTGTATAGCAGGAATGTTTTATTCATTCACACTGCTATGGAGCCCTATGATAAGCTGGGAAGACTAGTTGCCACAGAAGAGCAAGAAAGTGGCTTTTGGTCTGGGAGCTCCTGCTCTGGGGAGACACACTGTAGATGATGAACATACTCAGTACATTATAGAGATATCAGAAGACCAGAGATGGGGCAAAGGTAATAAGAAAGCAGAGAAGGGTCTTGGGTGGAACCAACATTTGCAGTTTGTAATTAGGGAGGCAAAAATGTCCTACTGAGGTGAAGGTAAGTGGAGACTTGAGACAGGTAGGTGAGCCTGGTCCATGTCTAGAAGAAGTGTAGGCAAAGAAACAGCAGTGCAGAGACCCTGAGGAGTATACGGTTCCCAAGTTGCTGAACTACAAGGGGTCAGAGAGCAGTGAGAGGGAGGTGTTCTCTAGAGGCCTTAGTTTTCATTTTGAGTGATGTGGGGCCACTAGAGGCCAAACAGAGGCAGCCCTAAGCTGGCTTAGGAGTGCATGGTCCCAGGGGACTTGAGCAGGCTGGACATAGCTTGAGCAGAAGACTCCTAGAGTCCTTGGGTGGGGACGCAGGCTGTAACACATAGGAAGGCAGCCCTACCCTCTGTCTGTAAGAAATGGGGACTGAGCATCCTGGATTTCTCAGGCCCATCCCTGCTTTCCATGAGTGTCCTTCTCTGTGCCTTCCCTCTACTCCTTGGCATGTCTCTCATCCTATTTCTCTGGGTCCTCTGAGGGTATATGGGCCTTGACATGGAGTAGGCCTGGGATCAGGCTCTCCCCAAGGGAGACCCCCTAAGCTCTGGGAAGCTGGTCATTTCTCAAATAACACTGGTGCCTACAGCCCAGATGACATCCAAGGGGACAGCCTTTGCACCCCCCTGCCTTTCCTCTGGTCTGCCCTCTTGAAACCAGAACCATGGACTTAAGAAGCATAGATAAGCCAGGTGGGTGTCGCATGCCTGTAATCCCAGCACTTGGGAGGCTGAGACAGAAGGATTGGTAAGTGTTCAAGACGAGCTTGGGCTACAAAAGTGAGCTCAAGGCCAGCCTGAACTGCATAGAGAGATCCTGTCTCAAAAAGACAAAAAAAAGAAGAAGGAGAAGGAGAAAGAAAGAAGAAAGAAGGAGAAGGGGAAGGGGAAGGGGAAGAAGAGGAGGAGGAGGAAGAGGAAGAGGAGCGGGAGGAGGAGGAGGAGGAAGAAGAGGAGGAAGCAGCGGCAGCAGCAGCATGGGTAGCTATCTCTTGCCTTTATCTTTCTCCTAGGACTGCTGGTGGCTTCTTTATCACGTCTGAGATTTAGGGAGGGTCTGTGGGCTTCTCCCTCAGCAGTGCCCCTTCTACCCAATATGTTCCTGCTGAAAACAAGATTTTTCACAAGCTGAGAGGCTAAGAACAAAGGCCTTGGAACTGGAAGGCCAGGATCCCTGCCCTGAGCTGGGCAGCGCTAGCAGAGCATAGCCTTCCTCTCTGTGCAAATTCTGAAGCATGTCTTCTGGAAACCTCAAAATGTTCTAGCTCTCTGGTTGCTGGGCTTAGAGTGAGCCCTGTGATCAGGGTTCCCAGCCATCCCTCACTCAAGCACAGTGGGAACATTTTGTCTTAAAGCTCTCTGAGAGCCTGTTTACCCCCTTTCAAGAGTGTCCTTCAGAGGTACGACCACATGACCAGACTGCCTTGCCCTCTGTCTGCAAGGTGAGGAGGGTGCCCCTGTCTCTTGGACCTCCCCACTTCCATTCTACAGGAAGACAGTGGCCAAGAGAACATGGGAGCCTACTCCTTGATCAAGACCTGAGGTTCTCCCTTCGGGGACTGAAGCCATCAGGGACTACCACTGGAACAATGGCAGCCATGGGTGTGGGGTTTGTGTGTGAATGCCCAGATGACAACTCTGAAGAGTTATGAATTCTATGTCCCTTGGGAGCAGGCAGGGCTCAGAAAGCCATGGCCAGGACATTGCCCAAGCATAGCCTGCTTCTGTGCCATCTGTGTTTCAGGGCAGATCCTGGCTGGTTCCTCTTTATCTCTCTCACACTGCAAAATGCTCTTGTTCTCTCACTTACCTCCAGAGGCCCCTGCCTGCCCCTCTCCCTCACTGTCCTCCACCATCTGTTTACTGCCCCACTAGGTCTGGGCAATCCCCATTCTTATGGTGGCCCTTAGCTCCTGCCTCTAAGCCCAAGCAGCTGCTGGGCTTTGGGGAAGTGGGGACTCCCCTGCCCAGGGTCCAGGAACCCCATCTAACTAAGTCCAAAGTGCTGTGTGTTGGGAAGTTTCCTGGCACAGGCCTAGGAGTTAGCTTGAAACTTATGAGGCCTACAGGTAACTGTTAAGTACTACCTGCAACTGGGTGCTATACCCAGGGTCTCCCATGTAGCAAGAGAGAGCTACAGCT
>PVKN010004464.1:0-33463 GCA_004027915.1 Capromys pilorides
CCTCCCTGGCAACCACAAGGTCCTGATCCCTGGTACTAAAAAGAAACAAACAAACAAACAAAAAAATAAAAAACAACATTACTCAAAAAACTTCTTTTTGAGCTACTTTTTATATTAGAAGGAATTTGTTAATTTCCTCCAGTTTGTCAAAATTATAGTCATAAGAGATATTCACAATATTCTCTCATTTCCTTTCTAAAAAATAAACTTCTATTTTTAAATTGATAGAAAGTGGAAAAGTGAGTACAAAAAGTACACATATGCCTCACTGTTTCAGATTCCCCTAATACATTACCACTGGATATTTGTCAAAACTAAGAAACCAATGTTGTTACATAATTACTCCATAATTATTAAGTGAACTCCAGATTTCACTGCGATTTCCATTAGGTTTTTCACTAATAAGAATGAGTTCTTTATTGTATCACAAGATCCAATGTAAAACTTCATATTACATTTAAACTTCATGTTTCCTTATTATTCTTTATCCTTTAATGTATAATTATTTTCTTGGTCTTTCTTTCTTTTTTTTTTCCCCTTGTACCAGGTATTGAACTCAGGACCTTGCACTTGCCAGGCAGGAGCTTACGCCGCTGAGCTATCTCTCCAGTCCCCTAGTCTTTCCTTTGTTCTTTACGATCTTAACAGTTTTGAGGAGTACTTATTAGGTACTTTATAGAATATCACCAAATTTGATTTTTTACCTGAAATTTCTATCATGACTAAAGAAGGTCCTTGGAGAGAATTCCACAGAGATGAAGTATCCTCACAATCTCACACTAGGGGTCACATGGCAGTCACATGCCAACACAGGTGATGCTAAATGCGATCAGTTGGTTAAGGCAGCATTTGGGCATTTCTATGCTAGTTACAATTTCTCTCTTTACATGCTTTAATTTTTAGAAGCAAACCACTATGTCCGGCCACACACAAATAAAAGTATTCTCCTAGAAAGAAGAGTATTCACAGGCATTACCTAAAATTATTTTACATGGAAGATTTGTCTCTTCACCGTCAACTTTTTAAGGTAGTGACTGCATTAGTGCATTAGTTCCGCATCCTCTTCCACATTCTGTTATTTTTTTAATCTCTCTGAATCTTTTAAATTTTTTTGTGGTACTGGAATTGAATGAAGGGCCTTGTGCTTGCCAGGCAGGTGCCGTGCTGCGAAGGTGTGTCCCCAAGCCTGAATCTTTAAAGGGGAATTCTTACTGACTGCATACAACTGGATTTTGCTTTTTCAGAATTTTTAATAATTCTTTTTATTTCCCCTCCTTCTTTTCCTCCTACCCCTGCCTTGCTGCCCTTCTTACTTTAACATTTTCTTCCCATTTCCCAATATCTATTACACATTATGGCCCTTTTTGGCTTTTCACACAGGAGTTTGCTTTTTTTTTTGGTGGCTGGCTCAGCCCACCCCTGGGGTGGGGAGGGCACAGCATGTGGTGCTGGGGATCAAGCCAAGGTCCCTGTGTGCTTGCCCAAGCAAGGGCTTTAGACCGCTGAGCTATCTTGCTGGCCCTGGATTTTGTTTTTCAATGTAATTTAGCAACTTCTTTTAACTGGAGTATTGAGACAATGTGTTTAACGTAATAGTCAAGATTGTTGGACAAATCTGTAACCTTTTAACTTTTCTCTTTGCTCCATCTGTATTTTGTTCATTTTTTCCCATAACAAAGTTTCAGATCTTTGATATCAGTTTACTAACTATATATCCTGATTTTTTTTAATGATTTTTTCCTTATGGTTTCTCTAACTTTTATAATATGCATCTTCAACTTAATATGTCTTCCTTCAAATAATAATTATACTAATTTACCTAACATATACGAACTTTTAAACAGCAAGCTTGTATTTGCCTTTCCTGTTCTTTTTGCTCCTGTTGTCATTTCTATATAGTATATGTAGTAAAACATAATATGTTATTTTTACTTGAAGTACTCAGTTGTCTTTTTTTTTTTTTTTAATTTTATTTATTTATTTGTTTGCTTGTTGTGTTTGTTTGTTTCTTTATTTTATTTATTTTGTGGCTGGCTCAGCCTGCCCTGGTGGTGGGGGCTGGCGCAGCATGTGGTGCCGGGGATTGAACCGCAGTCCCTGCAGTTGCCTGAGCTTTCCCAAGCAGGCGCTTTAGACCACTGAACCATCTCGCCGGCCCCTCAGTTGTCTTTTAAGGACAATAAAAATATAATAAAAAAATAAGTTCTAACATTAACTATGTTTTCTACAATTTCTGGTCCTCTCTTCATAGCGTAACATCTAAGTTTCTTTTTATTCCACCTCAAGGACTTCCTTTCATATTTATTATAGCTCCAGTCTGCCAATCATTTCATTGTTTTCACTTAAGTGGTTTCTGACAGTGTACTTAATTCTTTCTCGTACAGTATCTTTTTTCTCTAGCTAATTTGGAATTTTTCCCTTTATCACTGGTTTTGAGCAATTATCGTGATGTAACAATGTGGGACCAGTGTCAAAGGGAATGGGGATCGAACCCTGGTCCTTGTGCTTGCCAAAGCAGGTGCTTCATCTGCTGAGTTACCTTACTGGCCCTTGCTTTTGTTTTTTAAAGACAAGGCCTCACTACAGTTGAGGGTGGCCTTGAACTCACTATGTAGCTCAGGCTAGTCTTACACTATTGGTGATCCTCTAGCCTCAGTCTCTCAAATCATGGGACCACAGGGATATGCCAACATGCCTGGCTTGTCCGTTCTATATCATTCCTAAGTCTGTTTATATTGATGCATTTTTCTCTTCTTATAGGTTATTTCCTGAATTCCAACATGTCTTGTACTTTTAAAAGAAGATGCTACATATAGATAATGGTGTGATGTTGAGTTCTGGATTTTACTATCTTCTTTTAAACACGGTGGAAGTTGATTTTGAGGACAGGTTATATTTCTTGCACATCAAGCCAATATTTTCAAGTCTTCAGGGTCTTAAATGTTTGTTTAAAATTTATTAAATTTCAACATATATACACAAAAATGTACTCACTGCAACTTAGAAAAAACTATGACCAACTTCAATTCTTTATCATGTAACTGGCACTCATCAAAATGCAGCACATTATCAGCATTCCTAAAGGCCTCTCCTATATTTCTTAAGGCTTGATTTCATGGTTTGTTAGGACAGAGATAAAATAACTTTTATGGCTAACTTATCCCATCAAGTCATGACCTTCTGCGGTCTGCAGTGATTGTTCTCAGTGACTCACTGGGGTCTCTACCCTGGGTGGTCAGACTCTGAATGATTCCGAGGTCACTGTGAGCTTTGGGAACTGTTCATCTTACAGCTCCCTACCAGGAGTCTGACCCTACACATCAGCAGATTGGTCTTCAGCAGGTTGACTGGTTCAGATTTCTAGAGCTCTTTTGTGGCACACTCCTGTCTAGTACTCTCAACCATAAACTTGCATCTTTTCTGTGTCAAACTCAGATCTCTAGCTTTTCAACTCAGTAAGACCATTGCTTTGCTTTGCTGGAGACATCATTCTGGTACCAGTGTCTGGAAAAGGCCAACGTCAAGAGCCAAAGCCTCATTTGACTTATTTCCTTTCACCACAAGACCACATCCCTTATTGCTTGTCTGCCAACCTGGGATGGATTTTTTTTTTTGGCTGGCTCCGCCTGCCTAGGGTGGGTCTGGGGATCGAACCGTCGTTCCCTGTGCCTGACTGGGATTGCCCACACGGGTGCTTAAACCACTGAGCTAACACAAAAGCCCCCTAGTCTGCCAATCTGAGAAAACAATTGTTCTCGTATGTGAAAGTTTTTTTTTTTTAAAGGGAGTCACTTTATTTATTTGTTTGTTTGTTTATTTATTTAATGGCTGGCTCAGCCATGTGGTGCCGGGGATCGAACTGCAGTCCCTGCAGTTGCCTGAGCTTTCCTAAGCAGGCGCTTTACACCACTGAACCATCTTGCTGGCCCCTTGAAAGTTTTAGTAGTGGGAAGGTTAATCCAATTCCAATTATTATGTTATGGCTAGAAGTAAAACTAAGGCTTTTTTGAACAAAATTTCTAGCATGGATACCATATTTTGCAAGAGTTCATCTATCAGAATAAGCCATCTGATATGTGCCTATCCTTCCATCTATCTATTCATGGTTGCTAGCTCATTGGGAAACAAAGATGAATAAATGGTTCCTACCCTCAAGAACTCACAAGTAAGTAGGAAAGCCAGAAATGGGTACTACATGATTTAAAAAGAAAGCCATATCAAATCCACTTGGAGGGGTCAAGGAGGTGTGACAGCATAATATGTGAAAGAGGTCTTGAAGAGTGAGATTATTAGGTGGAATAGGACATGGGGGCAATCTCTGTATGAAAAGTTAGAAGACAAGGTGTAAGCTTGAAAGAACTACTAACAGTTCCAAACACAGCGAGGGAAGAGAGCTCAAACTACGAGAAACAGCCAAACAAAAACACCAGGAGGGGATTGTGTCAGGTAGGAGGACTTTGAATGCCATGGCCGTCACCATCCATACCCACACATTCTCATCCTTATCCATCTAGAGTGCTCAAAGGCTATATCTTTAAAACCTTATAGGCATTTCTCTGACTTCCTACAACATCTCACGAAAAAAATCTAGACTCAGAGATCTTACATGATTTTGCCCCAAATTATGTGACAAGTGAAGAAGCAGAGTTTAAATACAGGTAGTTCTATTAGATTTCAAGGCTAACAAAATAAATTTGCCTTGAATCTACAGACAAGGGTAAGTTATGAAAGTATTTCTTGTCTCTAGAGGAGTTTTTAGCTTCATTAACTGAGCAGTTTTAAGTATGGAAGAAATGCAGTTGTTTATTATTATTATTATTATTTTATTTTTTTAAAGGTTATTCTCATGTGTGAAGAGCTGGAGGGAGAAGGCTGGGTCAGATGAACCAGTATGGAAAGGGTGGGTGATTTTTTTTTTTTTCCCCAGAACTGGGAATCGAACTCAGGACCTTGTACTTGCCAGGCAGGCACTTGTGCTACAGAGCTATTCTCCTGGCCCAGGTGAACCAGTCTGGAGGCTGCTAAAATAGTGTAGGATGGATATAGGGCTTGCACTGGTTGACACTTAGGAAGAGCAGAGAAGAGAATGCAGGCTAACAAAATGTTTAAGAAGCAGAATCTTTCATCAACTCTGGTAAAAAGTGTGGCTTAAAGGTCAACTGTGGACCAGCTCCAGCTGATACATTCAAAGTTTTAGGACCTGCGCAGGGGACACAGAGATGAGCAGAGATGAGGACAGGATTTTCCCTCTTGAGAGCCTATAACTCACGTAGCACGACAGACTTAATTCTCTGAATTTACTGAAATACAGTAGTATTTTATGATCATATTCCCTCCCTATTATAATGGGTGAGGCAAGGGCCCCATATGGAAAGCACTGCTGTGGAATGTTCTCCACACTCCTTCAAGCCAGTATGTGGGCAGGAGGCCCCAGCTGCCCAGGCTGAGACCCTCAGGACATGAAGGGTATTAATGGTCCCCTCCCTTTGTCATTACCAGCCACAATTTTGTGAAATGCGAACACAAAGGCTGGTACCTTTACTGAACACTGACCACACCTGAGCACTGTGCTAAGCGCCGGAGGGATGTCCCCATTATCATCTGCCACAGCAATCTCACAGCAGTCCTAGCACTCATTCCTCTTTTAAAGTGAGAAACCAAGGCTCTGACAGGAAAAATAACATGTCCACATCACTGCTTCCCTGCCTCTTTGTTCCTTAGAAGGCATCTTGGATTTATCATCTTCTGGAGGTTACCGCTATCTGCCTCCACCTTGTTACTCTCTCCTGAGTGCTCCTGTGCATGTCTGTATTCCTTTGCAGTCTCTATTCTGCTGTGCTGTGAGATAAGTATAATTTGTCTGTTTTTCCTACCAGATTGGCCTCTGTGAACATCTTCCTCTTCTTTGCTGCTCACTACCAGCACAGAACCAGAGTACCACACTCCATGCGCACTTCTGAGCTGCCACTGCTAACCTTGAGCTACCCCCAGGCCCTTAGTCATTCTCTGGACCTGAGGTACCTCAGGTTCATGTGCCACATTCACAGGCAGAGTCCCTGCCAGAGGTACCCATGGCTTACAGGGAACTTTTTGGGTAAAGGAAACAGGAAAGAAACCTCACAAGTTATAGCCTGCAGGCCTGAGGTGTCGACCACCTGCCTGCATCTGACTCACTACCCTCATCTCCACATAGTACTCTGATTTTTCCTGAGTTCTCTGTTGCCTCATGACCAAGGAAGGCAGTGTACAGAGGGCAGAGGCAGTGCAGGCTTTAGTGCCAGGCAGACACCCCAGTCTAATCTAAGCACTGTTCTGTGGCAAGGCATGTGCTTTCTGAATCCTTTTGTTCCCTGTAAAAAAGAGAGAATGCTGACTCCATGGGGCAACAATGCTCATCAATGGACACTCAGGTGTAGGAGGCACCTGGCAGGTGGTGAGGCCAGGGCTCTGTGTGGCCAAGAGTCATCTCGACCTCCTTCCAGCTCTGTTAGCACCATGGGAGTGAGGAAGAGACATAAGAGTGGCACGAAGACTAAATGAGAGGTCATGGACAAGGGCTTGGCTCAGTCCCTAATGCTCCAAAGTCTATGTAATGCTTGAGATCTACAATGTCAACCAAAAGTCTCATGTGTTCAGAGGCTGGGCTTTGGGAGATGACTGGATCATATCATGAGGGTGTTATACTCATCTGTGAATTAATCCATGGAAATTTCAGAGCTGAGTGTCTATTAGGAGGTGGGGTCTGGTTAGAAGGGAGGGTCATAGGGGCGTGGCCTGGAAGGAAGAGCTCCGCCCCTGCTCTTCCCTCTCTGCTTCCTAGACATCATGAATGTGAGCAGCTTTTCTCCACCCAGGCTTTGGGGCCAGCCCACGTAAGCCAAAATAACTCTCTCATCCTTTAATTTTGTGGATGTTGGTTGCTACGTCTCAGTGACAGACAAGTGACTAAACAGTCAATGATGGCAGTAACTGTTGAATGACATTAAAAAGGCAATATTGTTATAGCACCCCCAAATGAACTGCTCAAATCTCATAGCATGCTAATAAGAAAGAAGTTAGAGATCTTGTTTCAAGCCATTTACCAACAAGTAGGAATCTCTTCAGACTAGCACAGCATTGCTCGGGCTTCTGACAGTAACAGAGCACCACCGCTGACCAGGTTAAACGCTCTTCCTGCCAGACCCCACTCAGGTCCCGTATCAGCACCACACGGCCAAAGCCAATGTAGGTTTCTTGCACTCTGGAAGCCATAAGAACTTTGTGGATCTTGATGGTTCAGCAACAAATGTCAGTTTGAAGTATTCTACCATCTTTAGCCTGAAAATCCTCTGAACCGGACTCTCAACTGAGTACCACTCTGCAGATGCTGTAACATTCTCTAGAGTGAACAACGACCTGGGATAGGGTGGTGACCCAAGCCCCAAGCAGGATCCCTAGGCTCAGGGACCGCCTGACAGCTTCCAGATTAAAGTTATCAGAAGAAAACAAGACTTGAAAAATAAATTACTCTCTAACTTTCTGCACCAAGACTTTCTAACATGGAGAGAAAGAAACCACAGATCTTGGGCCACAGGAAAACCATAGCTGTCTCCTTCCTCTACCCCAAGATCATGTTGTTTCCATGAGATAAACCTGCAGGAGCCAGAACCTCAAGAGCTCGATACTCACCACATCGTTTGGGAGGCTCTGGAGGTCATCAAAGGGAGTTTCCAGGGTGTTGGTGTCCACGTTCAGAATCACAACATCATCCAGGGCCATGTTTCGGACTTTCTGCAAGTCAACAAAGTCAAGAAAAGAAAGTCATGGAAACATCATTAAGACATGAAGATATGTCTCTTCACCTTTTTCAAGAGAAAGGAACAGGGAAGGAAGTGACATCTGACTAAGCCTTACTTTATGGTGATCTCAATGTGAGGTGTACACATTTGCCACTCATTTAACTCCCACAAAAAGCTCTTTTAAGCCTGCATAATCACCTCTCAAGTCCTGGGAGTTAAACTGCATTTCACAGGGGCTAAGTAACATGTCCCTGGACAAAGGCTAGGAAGTAAGAGAGATCTTATATCTGTCATCATCTTTTTCCTGTTTCTCTTTTCTTTTTATTAACAGAAGCCTAAAGCTCTGGCCTCAGGAATTCTGACATACAGGATGCTCTTATGTCACCTTCTAGCCATTTCTCTCATTTACCAAAGGCTACCTGCCAATCTCTCCTTCATATCTCATCATTCTGGGGTATGGAATATGGGAGTATGGCCTAGCGCAAAAGCGTTAACATTTCCCTTGAGCATTAAGTAGGAAGGTCATACTTTTCAGCCTGGTTCCATTTTCCATAGAAACCCAGCTAGTAATAGCCCTGGCCATGAGACATTTTTGGGTTGGCATAGTAATAGAAAGGATGAAGAAGACTCATGCCTTTGAGGTATCTGTACATGGTAGAAGGAGGGAGATAAAGGAGTATTATGGGGTTCCCTATTTGGCAGCAGCTTTCCAAAGTCTGTACCACTAGGAGATAGCATATAGCCTGAGTTTTAATATTCAATCCCATTGTTTATCCATGTTCATTTTTCTCCTGCCTGATAACCTCCCTTGAGCCCATTCAGCCCTCTTTCATCATATATAAACTTCGTCTTTGCAGGCACTGTTTTTCAAAATTATTCTCTTTGGCTTACTTTACCCTTTTAAAGTAGAAAGACTTTGTCATTTGTTGTCCAAACTTGGGGCAGTGGGAGAAGGCATGCTATACCAGGACAATAAGCATAAAATAGAATATGGTCACCCCATATACCCTAGGTAGGAGGGACCGGTTGCATTATTAGTTACTCTCTGAACACACTGCACATGAATGTGCGGCTTATGTAATTGCCCAAAGGTGCTGACTAGCAAGCTGGCTGAAATCCTCCAACTCACCTGCCTGTTGGGAAGCGCTAGTGGAGGTAGGTGGGAGGTGCCTCTACCCAGTAGCACCAAAGACTGCCACATGGGCCGTCATGCAGCTAGACACTTGAAGACTATGAAAGCCCACCTTTGCCAGTGCCCTGGAAATGGAAAATTACAACGGAGTGGAAGCCTATAAATTTCTGCTCTGTGCTTTACTTGTTTTACCTCATTTAATTTTTATCAACCCCTGTACAGTTGATGTCACATCTTAATGGAATGTCATCTGAGGTAAGAGAGAAGGTAAATGGCCACTCCACAGCCATATTTTTTCCACTGTACCATTTATCGTCAGATACACTGAGACAGAGCTCAGCATGCTTTGCTGAGTCCCAGCATCCTTTGGCCTATGTGCTCGCTCCTCTGCTGGGTTATGGGTCCCTCCTGGGGCTCACTTGTCTGGCTCCCCATTGAATAATAACCAGTGGCTGGCTGGGTATGGTGGCACATGCCTATAATCAGAGTACTTGGGAGGCTGAAGTAGAAGGACTGTCACAAATCTGAGACAAACATGAGCTATATAGTGAGTTCAAGGCCAACCTGAACTACAGAGCAAGACCCTGTCTCAAAGAAACAAAAGCCAGCGCCTGAAAAGATGTTTAGTACTTAAAGCTTGGGAGATAGCTTGGGGTCCATCCCTGCTACCACTGGAACTGGGCGTGGTGGCACACGCCTGTGATCCTAGCACTAGGGAGGCTGAGATAGAGGATCACTACAAATCTGAACTGCGTAGTAAGACCCTGTATTAAACAATTAAAAAAAAATAAAAAAGATCAGTACTTCGCAAGTGTCTGCTGATACTAGTTGATGTTCAAACTTCAGTCTCTAGAATGTAGTACCAAATTAATATATCAAGATTCTGTCTAGAAAGAGGGTAGAACTACATTGGTTAAAGCCTCCTACAGCTGAAGGGCCGGCCAGATAGCTCAGTGGACTAAAGCGCCTGCTTAGGTAGATGCAGGGACCAGGGGCACACTGAGACTGGGTGTGGTGGTGCACACCTGTAATCCCAGTGCTTGGGAGAGCAAGAGCCTGGGGTATCACTACAAGTTCAATCTGTATAGTGAGACTTTACAGACCTTGTACTAAATATATTAAAAAAAAAAAAAAAAAAAAAAAAAAAAAAAAAAGCCTCCTAAAGTTTGAAACCTTTTCCAGGCAGTAGAATTTTGGAACCCTTTCACTTAGGACCATACATTCTAGCTGCTTCTGCTACTAACTTCTTCAGGTGCTTTGCAGTGTGCTTGGTGTCTGAATAAGCATCATGAACAGCATGGACAACAGTGTGTGTCTCATTTCCAAGCTCACAAAGCATGGCAACTGACTTTTTAATTTCTGTCAATGGAGCTGGAACTAAGATATCACCATTCTCCTTTCAGAGATGAGATCGAGGTTCCAAGCAGCGAAGCAGTTTGTCTAAGGCTATGTGTCTACTAATTGGGATCTTAACCTGTGAATTTGGAATAGCTTGACCACCCTCCTTCTCTCACTTCCCCTAGCCTACCATGAAGATTAAGAGAACTCAATAAGTAGTGGCCATTATTAATACTTTTAATACACAATAGCTACTGCCAGTTAGAAAAGCTGCAGTGGCAATGGCTTAGGAGCAGAAATCTTGCTGGTCCCTTGGTGGTAACTGCTTGGCTCTCTCTTTGAAAGCTGAAGACAGTCACAGGAAGCAGAATCAAAGTGACAGCAAGGATGCCAGCCTTGAGGATGGCACTGAGGGCTGCTGCACCTCAGCATCACCCATTTTGCCTCATTTGACCTTCCAAACAGAAGAGGGCAGGAGGCCACGGCCATTGGACAGAAGCCTCCGAGGCTGAAAGGCTCCATGAGTGGATGTTGATTCTGAACCAGAATTAGGCCTTGTTTCTGTGTCCCCAGCACACAGACCAGGCCTTGTAGGCTCTCCACAGCTGGGCTGGAGCAGGCTTTTGATTTTTTACCACTCCTGGCTGGAGGACTTGCCGGTTAAGCTGTGTGGAGTGTTTACTTTTTCAACAATGTCAGCAGGCTGAAGAAGAGGAAAAAACCTGGCCCTTTCTCCTGACCTAGCAGGCCAGGGTCCCCTTAGAAACCAAAATGCCCCTAGCACCAGGCTCCAGGCAGGAGCTGGGTCGGCACAGTTTCCTCTTCTCGGACAATGCTGCCCTCCTGGCGGCAAGGCCTCTTCCAAAGAGGCTGGCACAGGCTCAAGGGCCTTCCTAAAGCTCAGTGTTCCCAAGGGAAGAATTGGAGGTTGGCTTGGCTGGATGGTGCCCTGTCCCTGAAAGGCTCAAGGAAACAACGAGTGAAGAAAGGCAAGAAAAACTCACGCTCAGGCTGCAGCGTTAGAAGTGCTGGTGAGAAAGGAAGCTGGACAATTACCAGGGACATCTCATTGAATCTTAACTAGACATGAGGGAGAGACTAGTGAAGCCATGGTAAAAAGGTGGAACTGGGGGCTCATAGCAAACTCCTCAAGGACACACAGCTAGAGAGGCAGCTAGCTGGCTCCTGAAAACAGTCTGAAGACATCAAGGATCCGTGTTCTCATGTGTGGAGTACATGTGTGGCGCACGTAGTCACACCAATGTCTTCACAGCCCGCTTCCCCTTACACAAAACAGCACTCTCTTTTTGTATCATAGACATTATACCACAGAGAAATGAGAAAGACAAGTTCAAAAAGGAAAATTAAATGTCACTGCAGTCCCTCAATTTGGAGATGATATTGTGGTATAATTCCTTCCGTAGTCCTCCTTCCCTACATTTTATTTTATTTATTTATTTATTTTTTTTTTTGCAGAACCGGGGATTGAACTCAGGACCTTGCACTTGCCAGGCAGGCGCTTGTGCTCCTGAGCTATCTCCTGGTCCCCTTCCCTACATTTTAAAACACAGTTAAAGTCATTCTCAATGCTTCCTTTTGACTTTCTCACCGATTACTATATAAACAATGGTCCACATCATTAGAAGTTTTGTGAAGATCATTATTAATTGCTACAGAGTGCTCCATTACATGGAAACACACCCCACCAACTCTCTTTTGTTGAGTATTTCCAGATTTTAAGAAATTATTAAATATAATATTGTCATGAAATGTGTAGGCATCAAGCTTTGTATTTTAGGATGAATTCCTAGAAGTGGAATTTAGTTTCCACTTCTTAAAGTGTCCCTCTCAAATTCGACTTTTGAGAGAGATATCTTTACTTCCAATTATTTTAAAGTCATTTTATCCACAGCTTGTGTTTCCTACTCTAAGTGAAGAAAAATCAGCAAAGACACGAGCAGATGTCAAAATAGTCCTCCAAAAATCCTACCCAATTAAAACACTTACTAGTACCGCAGCACACCGAGACAGCTCTCCGGTAGCTTGTCCCACCAACACATTCCCTCTCTTTTTAGTTACAACATATGCCAAAGCTCCTGCCAGCTGCAAACCCTTCCCCCACCAGACTCTACTGACACGCACACCGGGCTTTCCAAATGGCATTTCTAACATAGAGAAACATACAAAAATGGCATCTTCTCATCAATATTTTTAATAAAAATGTCTTTATCTATATATGCTTTGTCACAGGCAATCTTAGCTTGACCCAGGCCTTTTAGATCAGGAAAGAGACAATTCATAGAAAGGCAGGTGCTCAGGGAAGGTGAGAGGAATCTGACTTGCCTTTACCCAGGTGGGCAGCTTCGGAAAATGTACCAACCTTGCAAGTTCTCTAAGTTTTCAGCTGTGAAACAGGAACTGACGTCGAAGAGTCTGGAGCCATTAGATACTCGAATACATCTAAAAGATTCAGTATGATGCCAGAACACCCACAAGTCCTCAAGGAATGGTGAGGCTCTCTCTTGCCTGTCTGTCCCTTCTCTGACTGACTTCCTAGAACTCAGTCCCTGGGTCTTTCCTTAATTCAGAGAGCCAGACGTAGTGGGCCTTCCCTGACCTATGCTCTAGGATGGCTCCCTCACACCACTATACAACTCATCCATCTATGGGGAGGTATTTGTGCAAATAACCAATTCTTTCACTAGTGTCTGGGCTTCTTGTGGGGTCAAGGAGCTCAATCTTTGTATTTCTAGCTCTTATCCCAATACTTGGCCCAGAGCAGGGAACGAGTGAATGAGTGAATGGCAGCAGAACCCAGAAGTGAAGGGCAGATGTGGAGAAACAGCTCATCTGAGTTTTACTTCCTCTCTACCACTTATGAGCTGTTCCAACTTGGGCAAGCCATTTAACCTTTCTATAGCTCAGTTTCCTCTTCAGTGTACTGGAGAGGACAAGGGAACCTACCTCACAGCCTTGTTACGAGGATCAGATGGGTTAGTATCTCTAACGTACTTAGCATAGGGCTTGGCACATGGGAAATATAAATAAGGGTAAGTGCTTGTCAAATAAAAACAAACGATCTCTTGGGGATGATGGGGACATTCTGTATCACTATGGTGGTGCTTTCATAGGTGACTCAAACTGTCAAACTGTAATCAAATACATCATGCTGCATATAAGTTATACCTCAATGAAGTTGAAGACCACATCAGTGCTATACTATCTCCAGAATACAGAATAAATGGACTTGAATGTGACAGTGAATAGACCTGAATGATGGTGAATGAATAGCACGCATGATAAGTTCCTCTGGGGTCACAGCCCACAGTGCATTCTGAGGGGCAGAGGGTTTTGCTCCTTGCCCTCTTCCTTGTCTAGTCTAGGATTTGTTGGTTTTTTGTTTTTTCATCTTAGTCCTGTTAGGAAAACCAAACACATCCAATGTCCTTAGAGTTTCTCATATATGTCCTTATAAAATGTGGGGTCTATGTGAGAGTCACTCTATCTTGGGTGTCACGGTTAGGAAGACTTTTATACACCTTTATTTTCTAAAATTAGTAGTATGAAAACAACGGTTTTTTTAAATAATATAAATTAATATCAACTGTACTCAAATTGTCTGCCTCTACCACCCAGGGGGGTGACTCTGCCCGTATACGGCAGGGATTGGCAGCTAATGACAGAGGGCAGGACTGACAGCCAGACCAGAAAATGAAGGGTAGGCCCTGGCATGGCAATGCAGCAATATGGGTGACGCTAGACTGGGCAGCTGGGGCTAGGTGCCGAGGAGCCTGGGCTGGCCCCACTCCTGGCTTTTCCAACACACCCTGTAGCCGAGGACAGGGCTCCCTAATGAGGACAGAAGTTCTGTGGGTTGGTGAGGTGACACATGGGCTAAGTGAGTTTGCACCCACTGAATCTTTCTTGCCATTTTCATACCAGGGCCACTTGCAGGGTGGAGCTATGTGCTACTTGTCTCCAGGGCCCAGCACAGAGCCCGACACAGGGCACATGCTCATTAGCTGGAGAACAAGCGAGCCAGGCTGGATCCACTCTACTGGGAGGCTGGCCTTGCAGCAGATGTCAGCGTCAGCCCGGACAGACAACGGGAGTCCGACGTAAGCAAAGTGGAGTCTGCTCAAGGAAGTGCGATGGGAATAACCATGATGATGGCAATGATAACAATCATGTAAAATTATCATGATTAATTAGTGTAGAATTAATTCACAGTGGATATGAGCCATTAATGTGGTGATTAGGACTGTGGGTTCTGGAACGAGACTGCCAGACTCAAGCCTTGCCTCTGCGCTATGTAACCACCATCGCTTCTTCTGTTCTGCACCTCAGTTTTCTTATCTACAAAGTGGGGCAATGCTGTATAGCTGTTCATGAGGATTTCCAGAGGTGAGATGTGCATGAAGAATGGGCTGATTCTACTAAACGATCAATAAACTTCAGACTCCCTTCAACTTCTTGTTCTTTTCCTGGTTATGTCTTTTTTCTTTTTTTTTTTTAAATGTATTTGGTACAGGGTCTATAGGGTCTCACTACACAGATCAGACTTGTAGAGATCATCCTGTTTTCAGCTTCCCAAATCCTGGGATTATAGGCACGTGCCACCATGCCCAGTTTTGATTGCCATCTCAGCACACCCTGGGGGCAGGGCCGGCACAGCATTTGTTGTGGGGAATCGAATCCCGGTCCCTTAGCTTTGCCTAAGCAGGTGCTTTAGTCCACTGAGCTCTCTGGTTGGCCCCTCCTGGTTATGTCTTATATGAGCACATGCTCTGGACCAATGTCTGAGTCTCAGGGGCAAATCACTAAGTCTCCCTGTGCCTTAGTTTCCTTATGTAATCAGATGAAAACACTGACACCCAGTACCCCCAAGTTGGAGGGAAAATGATCAGAATGGGGCAGAGGTGGGTCTTGGGGGACTGGTAACATTCTGTTTCTTGATCTGGATGGTGGCAACACGGGTGTGATCACTTCCCTATAAATCTCATACTTCATAAAAGGTAAATAACATAGACCTCACTGGCTTGTTTTGGTAATTTAGTGAATTGTGTCTGGTATATAATTGGCATTACATCTTAGCTATTATGAGTACCTAATATAGCAAATACTTCTACTAACAAGAATGATCACACCTAGAATGCACTTTGTTGTCAGAAAGCATGTTTACAGTGACAGACACCTGCAAGCCATGTACTGCTTCTTCAGTTTCTCCTGCCTCCCTCTAGTGAGGGGCAGGGCGGAACACTACCAAGCCCCTTCTGAGATGCTTTGTAGTCCTGGGTCCCCTTGCTGTGGGTGGGCAGTGGGACTGAGGAGCAGCAGGAGGACCTGGAGAGACTACGTTTTGGCTTCTTGAAGTCCTAGTTACCAAACATAGGGAAAGTTAATTAAATTTAGTTGGGCTTTGGTTTTCTTATTTATTAAATAAGTGTACAACTGCTTCCTACATAGGGTTGTGAGAGGGTTAAGTAAAAAGGAAAGTAAATAGTAATATTTTTTACCTAGCAGCATGTTCCCACCTATCCAGAATGCTGGTGTAGACCACAGGTGGGCCTTCTCTTTATGGGAGTCACATCTGGAAGCCAGTAAGCATGGCCTATTCTCTTATAGCCATGTGAGGCCAGAGTATACACCAATAGGATCACCAAACAAAGGGAGGGGTCCAGGCCCTTGCTTTGAGAGGGCATGGCTACCCTTGCATCAGTGCATGCTCATGCCCACAAACTTCCGTGATTTGGTTCAAAGAAAGTCTAGCCCAAGTTCATCCCCTGTGAAAGATACAATAGCTCCTGAAAAATGACAGATGTCCTTTCCAGTACAATTGCTTCCTAGCAGCCTCTTCTGTTTTTTTTTTTTGACAGGTAGAGAATATAGTTAAAATTAAACATAATGTCATACCTTAATAGTTTATTAGCAAAAACCTTATACTAAATGACTTTTTTCTTTTTTAATCTACTTTGTACAGGCTCTCACTATGTAGCTCGGACTCCTAGTGACCCTCCTGTTCTCAGCCTCCTCAGCACTAGGATCACAGGTGTGCACCGCTACACCCTGCCTCAGCATGCCCTGGGGTGGGGCCGGGGCCCGCGTGGCATTTGTTGCCAGGGATCCATTGCCTACGCAGGCACTTCATCACTGAGCTGTCTTGCCAGCCCTGCTTCTGGGCTTATGCAGTTGCTTCTTGTACCAACTGAACTTTGAGGGTTCCACAAGGTCCAAACTGCTGCTGATTTTGCAGACAGCCTCCTCAGAGCTGTGAAACCTCTCAGTGAACTCACAACAGCCACTCGTAGCTGTGTGCCTCCTGACACTCAATACGTATCACTTACCCTCATCCTGTAGATAAAGAGGAACACTGAAAGTCAGAGAGGTAAAAACACTTTGTCCAAGGTCACCTGGCTTAGCAACAGTGGGGTAAGCATGCAGTCCAGGTGAGCAGCAAGCCCTCTGAACTTCCATTATATTATTTGTTCCCACTCATTGCTTCAATCAGCAAATATAATAGGCTTTCTGTGAGGCACATACTAGATGAATTAAGTCTGGGAGCAGCTGATGCCTGGTTTGGCCTCCATGAAAATTCCCAAGGAAAAGAGGGTTTCCTTCAGAGCATCACACCCATTTGATGGATGAGGAAACTGAGGCCAAAAAGATTAAATAATGTGTCCATGCTGTTAGACATGGTATGTGTCAGAGAAAGGCTCTGAATCTGAGTTGCATGAGCCAGTGTTCTTTCTATCATACAGCACATGTAAAATGTGCTCAAATGCATGCGCATACATATGAGCACTAACAAAGAACAGCTTGGGGAGATGGTGGCCTCCTTGGAGGAAAGGAAAAAGAAATCAGAGGGAAAGGCTGGGAAGAGGAAAGGCAAGCATTCAGGGACTCTAAATTCTTTATTCCCTCCTGAAATCTTGGGTACAAACAGATGAAGGGTGACATTTTCCTTCCCTTCCTCAGGCCCCAAAGGTCACTGAGCTGCCAACCAGTTGATAAACGTAATGGCTTTTCTTTGGAGTCAGGAGTCACTGATTTGCTTCTTCCTGCTCCACAAAATTAAAAATCTAAGCCCTACAGTTCAGAGGAGCCCTGAGAACACCGCTGGAATTTCCTAGTGCACTTTAAACAGAAACAGAAGCTTGGCAGGTGAGGGAAGTGGGGTATGAGCCTCCCAGGCCAGGCCAAATCCACTCTCCACAAGGTAATAAGCACTGACGCTCATTAACACGTCTGATCCTCACCCAGATCAGCCAGGGCCCTTTCTCCAATGGCTCCCTTCCTGAGGCACCACCAGCAGCTATTCATCCACTCAGCCTCTGGCCACTCAGGCATCAGGTACTCACTCGTGTCAACTTTAGGCTATGTCTTACAGTCACAGGAACGACAAAACCGTGGTCCTTGGAGGCAAGAAGTGCACCAGCTTCCTTGTGGGTGGGGTGAAGATAAACTTGAGAAAGGGCACAGAGGTATGCAGCAGAAGAGACCTCACTCCTACAGAGCATCTTCACATGCACAAAGCCCCTCCACACACACTCAATTTTCCCTCTGGGACAGGCCCAGGCCAGGATGGGAAGGTGGCAAGGTTGGCATCCTAGCTTTTCATTTTCTAAGTAGGTAGCTTCGGGCAAGCCTCTGAGTAGCCTTTAGCACTGGTTTCTGTCTCTGTGTGGTGAGGTAGCAGTCACAAGCCTCACCTTCAGAATTCTTGAAAAGATCAGTGAAGCCACTAGAGTGCATACGTCCTCTTGAGCTGGCCATCAGGTCAAGGCTGCCTCTGTGAGCTGGGTTCCACCAGTATTCCCTCACAAGTCTACCTGACACAGCGCCTCCATCCAGCCAGGGTGGCAGGTGAGCACATTCATGCCTCTGACTTTACCAATGTTTCTCCTCAAACTGTAGATGGCTGCTTACTGTTGGAGACTCAGGGTCTAGCACTGTCCTTTTCCCTAGTGCAGCAACACACATGAGGGATGAGAGAGCTGAGCCCTCTGTGAGATGTGAAGCATGACACAGACACGGATTTCCATGAGTCCTCTGGCTTGCCACCTCCTCTGCTCTGGTGACCAAGGGCCATCTCTGAGTCCCACACCAAAATCAGTGGATGTGGCATGGCAGCCCACAATTGAAACCTGCTCAGTGATGTTTTTTGTCATTATACATGTGCGGGCACTTTCCACTCAGAAGAACTGCTTTAACCCACCATTGTTACATACACTAAGGTAACACTGTCACCTGGAAAGCACTGTAGAGTTTTAAAACCTACCTTATTTTAAAATATAGTATGTAAAAATTCTCAGAACTACCCCAAGGAAAATATATCATTATTCACATTTTACAGCAGTTTGAACTGATGCTCCAAGAGCCAAAGTAACTTGCCTCAAATCCCAATGCAGCAACAGAGTGATGACTTCGGTTTGGGACTTATCTACCCCAAAGTCTGGGGCCCTTCTTCTCCCTGAGTGAATCAGAACTGGTGCTGCACACAGACTGAGGAGAGCACAGTACTGGAGCTGCATGCATGTGTTCTTCTGACCTCTAAGGTACCCCTAGTTAAATATGTGTTAGCAAGAAGACTCACAAAGAAAGGCCTATATATTTTTCTATTTGTGCACACTACAACACTTCACACAAATAAAAAAAAAAGTGAATGAATCCTGGCCCTGCTCATTATTAGCTGCATGATATTATTATTATTATTATTATTATTATTATTATTATTACTACCACCAGCTCAGCCTGCCCTGGGGGTGGTGCTGGGGATTGAACTGCGGTCCCTGCGGTTGCCTGAGCTTTCCTAAGCTGGTGCTTTAGACTGCTGAACCATCTCACTGGCCCAGGATTTTGGACCAGCTACTTAACCTTTCTGTGCCTTGGAACAGGGCCACCGCTGTCAGAGCATAGACTTGTGAAAGTTAAACAATGAATGTAAAGCACTTCAAAATAGTATTCATCCAATCTGAAACAATGAGACTTGAATTTAAGGGCTTCACTGGGAGCTTAAGGGGATGTGGGTTCCCTAGCCCAGAATGGTGTAGGGTCACCCTATCATAAAAATAGGGCCTCACTCCTCCCATACAACTGCCACTTGCTATCATTCATTCATCACTGAGCACAGCAAACCCCAACTCCCATCTCCACCTGTCTTTTATTTGAAATGTCAATTTTTAAAGAGTGGAGAGGTTGGAGACCCAATTTAACAAGCATGCTGAAACATTGTTTATTGCCCCCATAAACATGGCTTAGTGAGAATTACGGACTTAATCAGAGTGAACTTATCTCCCGGTGAAAAGGAACACTTTAAATTTCAGAAATGGCACCTTCACTGTGAAAATCTCTTAACTTTTCAAACAAACTACAGGGGGTCTTAAACATATGGGCAGTAAAGGGGCAGCCATTACTGTGATTTGTCCTGCCTGGGAGCCCAGGCGCCCTAAAGGTCCATAACATGTTAAGATCTAGGAAAAACATTTGAAAAATCATATTCAGGAGACACATCCATAGAGGACTGAAGGATCTGCCACGTGGGAGCACGGACCTGTCTGGATACTGGAGGCCGCCCACGACAGACCCAGGAGTCACCAGAACAGGCTGTTTAATAAGCTGCACCACAGGCTGAGCTCGCCTCACCTGCCTTCCTTGTGTACCAGGAGGCATGCGGCAAGGACAGGGCCCAGGGACTTGCTTTTGCAGAGCAGAGGTACTCTATGAATCCCAAGGCTGCTAAATGGTTCATGTGGCTGTTTTCCCTTCTTTTTTTTTAAAAAGAACATTTCTAGAGGGTGGCCTCCTATTAACTCCAACTTGCCAATCTGAGGTTTCATCAGCACTGCTCTGATCATTCCAGGAAAGGCCTTCATGAGACACCCCCATCTTGCACAAAATGTATCAGCCTGGCTGCCAGAGGCAGGAAAGGGAGCAGATATAAAATTTTATTATTCCAATGCCCCAGTAGCAGCCAGGAGGACTTAATGAAATTGCCAAGATTTACAATCTGAAACAGCTATTGCACAGACAGATACGGTTAAGGGAGCTGCGCCCTCTGACCTTTCAACCCTTTGATCCTCACACGGCAGGTGGCCTGGAGCCCCCTCCTGGGCATCTTCCCTCTCTTCCGACACTGCGGAGAACCTTGATGTGCAATAAGCCTGACCCGACACAGGTGACTCGCACAGTGCTGATCACCAGCAGCTGCTGCTAATGGAACAGCCCAAATCACTCAGCCTTGAGACTCTGGCTCACAAGTAGGGGAGAGGAACACGCAGTGTCCAGACGGTGCTGAAGTGAGGCTCAGAGATTCAGCCCCAAGTGCAGTTGCTCAACAGTGTGTAATGATGTCACTGCCAAGAACTGTCCTTAGCAATGGAATGCTCTCCTCTGATTTACAGAGTTGGTCGAAAAAAAAAAAAATTAAATCACCTTTTAAAACCCAATCACAAATCTAAAAAAAAAAAAAAAATCAACCCCAACTCCTAAATGTATCTTTCAGAACTTCCCTAAAACCATGTGCAGCAAATTTATACCAACGAAAATCAAAACAATTTTTGGAAACCTAAAATTGACTGTTTTCAGTTCTATGAAATTTCATTTAAAAAACCCCATATGCCAAAATGTCCAAATTCTCTTATTTTTAAAAATTGGGATGACTTCCAAAAATCATAGCTATCTTTTTCTTTCTTTCTTTCCTTTTTTTTTTTTTCTCTTCTGGAGTGAGGGATGGGCAATGTGCATATGTACTTATCAAGCTTCATAATTTAACCCATTCGGTCAGTAAAAATATTTGCAGTCAAATGCTGAAGAGGGAGAATATAAATTCATCGTCACCAGCCATTTCAAAACAAGTGACTTCTAGGCACCAAGGTTTTACAGAGCTTATATGTAGCTAAGGAAATACTCGAGGATCTAGGCAGCCCCAGGCTGTCACACCTTTTAGCTTTGGTCAGATAGTGGGCTTATGAAGGGAAGGATTTTAGGCTAGACACACTCTGCAGGGTATTGGTAGCTTCTCACCCAAAGAAAACTTCAATGCCACTGTTGATCATACTTAAGAAGGACTTTGAGTCAAAGCCTATTGTTTTAATGCTTATATTTTCATAGATAGAAATATCTATAAAGCCATGAGCTTAGACCATGAATGTCTGAAAGGGCAAAGAAAAAAAAATCTATTCCTCTTATGGCCTAAATGGCATAAAAAATCTTAATATCTTTTGATATCAGCTGAGACTTAAATGGTGTATAAAGAAAGATTTACTGACTCCACTTAATCACAATTTTCTTTATGGATGTTTAGCTTTACTATTGAAAGTGGTTTATGTAGAAAGCAGTTTAGTAGGGAAAAAAGTATAGTTACTATGCTACAGTTCGACTACCTTGTACAAATCAATATTAAGCTATCTTCTTGAGATGCCGATTGGAGATATTCTATTCATAATAATAATCAGCACTTAGTGAGGGCCTATTAATGTGGAAGTCACTTTTCCCATGTTCTTTCTGTCTCCCCTGTAGGTAGCCACTCCCACTCTGCTGACAGGGACGTGAAGGCTTACATACACCACAGTTCAGTGACTTGCCCAAGAGACAACTGGTAAAGCTGGGATTCAAACTTAGGCCCTGCCTGCTCCCAAAGCCCTTGATCCACATTTTTTCCAATAAAAGTAGAACAGAAACAAACAAAACAACAGCATGCAGTAATTTGTGCAGAAAATGCCGGATTTCAACTTGCTTACACATTGCCCTGACCCATTTAAAGGCCTTCCGAATCAATTATTTTAGGTCATTAAGAGGAAGTTTAATTTGGTTGACAAACACCCCTACTGTGGTGACCTTGCATATCAACAGCAAATGCCTGATGGTCACAAACTGGCACCATGAGTCGCTGAGCATGGTGTTAAACAAAACCACATGTGCCCAAATCCCAAGTGGGATTTGGCTAGGCCAAGGGTACCTCTCTTCAATCATCGCTGCTGGTCTCTGAGCTCCCACAAAGACCCCACCTTTAGTCACTTGTAAGGAGTTTATGAAAAGAAGTCACCAGTCCCACGTGGCTGAGCTCAGTTAAAAGTAGCTTTAAATAGGAGAACAGTGATTTTGAAAAAGTCAATCATTATAAAATAAAAACAGGAGTTAAAGAGGATGGAGTCAATCTCACATCAATGCTTCTTTTAGTTCTTCTGAAGAACAGTAGTCCAGTACTACACCCACATAATATTGGTAATTATTTCCCTTTTGGTGCATACTATGTGATAGGCACCAATCTGGGTGTTTGCCTGCAAATTTCCACTTGTTTCTCATTAAAAATCCCTATGCAATGGGGAATCTACCTATTTTACAAGCAAGGAATGTGGTGAGGCCCCTGCATGGTATATGAAGTAAAGGCTCCTACAGCGTACATTAACATGCTCATCTGCAAGACAAGGGCCCCTTCCAGAGGTGGGGGCCATGAGATGAAATGACAAGGACATGAGTAGATACTCAGTGCCTGGGGTCATTGTTTGTGTTTTCAACAGGCCTCTGTGCATAGGCTGGTGTGTAAGAAGAGTTTTATACAAAGTGTACACATTGTGATAAAGTAACCATGCTAAACTGACTTCTTTTCTCATGCTAAACTGACTTCTTGTTCACACTGAGGAGCTCAAGGACCCAAGCCAAGGAGGAGCTAATATTGCATCCAAGGCTGCAGGACTCAGAGTAAGGGCTCCTTGCAGTCTTCTGCAGGCCTCCTGCAGGATGCTCCTTATTTCATCTTCTAGGAACTTGGTTCATTTAAACAATGTTGGCTAACATTTTGTAAAACATGAGTTTTCTCTGAAATCAATGTTGACATTGCTAAATGGTACTTATCTCTAGTGACAGGTTCATTGATGAGGGGAAGACGGGAAACAAAAGCATCAACAATGGCCTCAAGTGGTTCACTGGGATTCCCCTCATAATTACTTGGGTTCTCTAATGTGTGTCCAAGGCCTAACATGTTTCACAAGAGAACGCTTCAACCACAACAAATTAGACTGAAAAAGGATGGACTTGGCCTGAAGTACTTATTCTCCATTGTTATATAAATTACTCCTAGGGCTTCAAATTGTTTCATATTAACTAATCTCAATATCAGGATAAATGATATTTAAGAAATCATACTCATTTTGAAAGCAGATGCCAATGAGAAGAGGAGAAAGAGGGGCCAGTGAGATGGTTCAGTGGTCTAAAGCGCCTGCTTAGGCAAATTTAGGCAACTGCAGGGACCACGGTTGGATCCCCGGCACCACATTCTGTGCCAGACCCACCCCCAGGGCAGGCTGAGCCGGCCATTAAAAAAAGAAAAGAAAAGAAAGAAAGAACTTCCAGGGGAATCTGTCACTAAATGCATGGCCTTCTTCAGGGCCTGAGAAGAATAGAGCCTGCTGCATTTGTGCTTTGAATATTCCTCATGTGGCAGAGGTTCCTATGTGATGACCATACTGATGGTATGGAGCATGCAATGGAAAACACCAGCCCTAGCCACTAATATACTCAGAGCTGATTCCTGGAGAAATCCAGGATTATAGAAGGAGCTGTTCTTTCCCTTCCTGCAGTTCCCAGTGCATAGCACCGAGAAGGAAAAGCTCAGGTACAGGTGGAGGTCTCTGCTCATCACAGGAGTAGGGACAGACACAACTCCCGTAGCTGCAGGGGTCAGAGCACAGAGCAAAGGCTGACCTACAGGAGGGACTCAAAGCAAATGATTTCATCTCAGGCTCTCAACATGGCCATCTGTAAGTGTGGGTATTTTCTGCTTGGCACAGTTTGAGCCACCCTCCCAAGTTGAAGCGGGTAAAGGCTCCCGGTGAGCTTGTGACTCAGTGTCAGGCTGTTCCCAACCCTCTCCTCTTCTCGCCAAAGTTCTCCCAGTGAATCTACAACCATAATCACCAGGAAGGAGTGTGTGTGTGTGTGTGTGCATGCGCGCATCTGCATGCGTGTGTGTGCATGTGCGCGCACACACACAAACATCACCTTCTTATAAAGCGATATGGGTCACATACCCCAACAAATAAATCTCACATGTAATCCCTGTCTTGTGCAGATACACACAAGTCACTATTTATCCCTGAATATGTTTATACTTCAGAGTTTTGCATTAGGTGAGCATTAACAAATGTAAATGACATCTTACTTCTGTCTACATGTGCATCCTGTGAAGAAGCAAAATGATGCAGCGATAAATGAGAAATATCCTTTTTCACTCATTATAAAACTGCTTAAAAATAAATATCTTGGGGGAAAAAGAACAAAGGATTAAAGACTTTCTGTGCCAACACAAAAATGAAAAGAAGAAAAAAAAGCTAGGTAAAATAGTGCTAACTCAATTGACAGAAATTCAGGTTCTTTGAAATGCAAAAGAAAGTCTTACTTTTCTTGTCTATAAATAAATGAATCTTGTTATTTTGTTAAAAGCTCCTCAGTTAAACGAGGCACCCTACTGCAGACACAGACAAATGTGGCCTCCGCATCCAAGAGACCAGGATAAGCTTTGGCACCTGGATGTTGTCCTCAGAATGTGGCTCTGTGCTGCTCCAAGAAGTGGGTATATCTGCAAAATCAGATTTCTAGGAACTCATTTCCTAGAAAAATGATGGTGAGAAAGGACTTCCAGGATGCCAGCCTGTCTCTCAAAGCAACCATCACAGGTCTCTTGTGACTGCACTGGTGGGGAGAGCCAGCCAGGGGCCACAGCTTGGTACCAGCATCTCACTGGCCCTGCTCCCATGGCCTGAAGCTACTGCTTCCTGTGCATGTCATGTAAGTTTACACCGTTGGACTGGGGTGGAGAAAGAATATCTGATGTATGAAAGTACTTGAAAAGAGAAGAAGACAACATCTAGTAAAAGAGGTGCCTAAAACCGCAAAGGAAACTGTGACTACAAGTACCCTGGCCACAGCTTGGCGGCAAAGGAACCATTCAGAAGCTTGGGTTGGGGACTCTAACACATCTGAATTTTATATACATGGTTTTGGTGTGTAATTTCCTTAAGAATTACCTTGATCTTTACAAATACAATTTACTTTATTAACATGGTTAAGCAGTTTCCAAGTATTTTATATGGAAGGACTGTGTTTCTAAAGGCCCACAAGGAGAAGGCCTGACTATGTCCTTCCCTATTTACACCCTTCAATGGCTCTCTGATGCCCTATAAAGTTCAAACTCTTTAATGCGGCTTACAAGGCCCTGGATGGCCTGGCCCCTCCTGCCTACCTCAGCACACTCCTCTCCCTCCAACACCGAGCTCTTACCAGACATGGAACTCCTGAGACTTCCTGGTAAGTCTCCTGGTCTCTACAAAGTTTTGCAGAAGTTGTCTCCTGTCCTCCCAGTCTTTAATCTCTTATCTATTCAGATTCCATTTAGGCATTTTCCTCCCAAGAGAAACAAAGTCCCCAGCCTTCAGCTTAGGGTTGATGTAATTGCTTTAAGAGAATACAACAACTCAAATTTATCACAATTACCTTTCTACTTATGTGTATTTGCTCCAGACAAAACTTACAGAATGTAGGTAATATATTATAGTCATCATTTTATACAGAATTCTTGGTATAATATAGTGTTTGGACATAAGACTCTCAACACACTGCTATGGGAAGGATTGTATACTGTATCCTTACCACATGCCAGATACTAGGATATGCTGGATCTCTACAAGACTCAGCTATTGTGGATGAAGAGAGTACATTCCAGAGAGGCAAGGTATCATGACTGAAGCAACACGAGGAAATGGTCAGATGGAGGCTTGAAAGTACAATTATGAAGTCTTACAGAAATGCCAGTTCCAGCCCTGCTACAGTGCCTCCTGCAATGCAAACCAGGACAAAACAGGGCAGGTATAAACCAACTGTACTGAAACTCTTTTTCCCTAGGGAATGAAGATGATGGCCCTCAGAGCCTCAGAGTTCCTAAAGCACAATTTCAAAGCCATTTGTTTAGCGACGTAAATGGTTTAAAGTCACTGAAGAAACAGAAACAACAATGACAGCTGATTCTGTGCAACTCATTATGAGCACTATGTTAGGCATCTAACAGGCCAGTGCTTGTCACCAGATTCTCCCAACAGACAACTGGTCCAGTACCCTTAGTTTATAGGTGAGAAAATAGAGCAACAGGAAACAATTACTGCCCCTGAGAGCATACAAATGGAATTAGGAGAGCCAGAATCCAGGGTCCATGTTCTAGATACCATACTCCACTGCCTCTGGGTACATGTGAAGCTTCATGTACAAGCTACCCTGAATGTCTCTTTGAAACTATGTCACTGCTTTTGCCTTTCTTTCCTCCTTACTGGCCATCCTACCACCAGGAACAATAATAAAATGCCTTCACAACACTTCTCTCATGTCACTCTGAAGTCTGTACACAAAGCACTACTTGTGAAGCTTGGAAGGAAGGTCATCATTTATCAAATACGGAAGCATCATCTACCAGACAAGATCTGGCACCTGCTACCAGCTATGGCACAGAAGAGGGACTGCATAAATGTCGCTTGTACTAAATTGAGATTAGTTGAATGAAAGGAAATAGTCACTGTGTAATCTGGCCATGTTTTGGGATTTCCTAGCTGCCAACTAACATGATCATTCTCTCCAAGAAGAAGCTAGGTCTATGCCAATACCGTTGGCTATTCTGCTAACTTGCCACTAGCCTCGAGTTGCTTAAATGAGAAAGAATATCAAAAGGCAGAAGGAGAGAGGAGAATGATGATCAGCTATAGACTTGTCACTTAACAAGGAAAATGGACTCTTTATGGTAACAAGGTTACCACTTAACAAACAGCAACAACATTCTGTTCAAGCTTGAAGACTAGAATTAGGTCTTAGCCCAAAATAACCTTTTTTCAAGTGAGAATACTAGGTTATAATTTATATTTCTTTTTGTGCAACAAATTTGAGTGTCATAAAAATGGTTAAAAAGTCTTCCTATGGTAGCTTTTTCTAAACTTTTATGAACATCTGCCACATTCATTTGAAGTTTAAAAAATTCTGGCACATATGCAAAGGCATAATAAGGTGCCTATAGCTTTCAAGAAAAAATAACAAGACAGTCAAAAATAAGCCTTTTGCTGAATTGCCAGTAAGAAACTAGTGTAGTGAGAGAAGATGGGCCTCCCCATATTCCTTCCTTAAAGAGATCTCCTTTGGCTACAGGTCTGCCCTCTTCCCAAAGCATTAAAGCCCTTGGGGAAGTATTCTAGTGTGACAGAGCCAAATAAACACCATTGGCAAGCACAAGGCAGGACCTCCAAATCCCAGGTGAAGCCCAGGAAAAGATCAAGAATTCCAACATTTGGTAGTTCATGGCTGCCCAGCAAACACTGGCTTCAAGGGCAGGGCATCTACCGTATTTTTCTTTAGGGCTGACCACAAAAGAGTCTTGCAGAGCAAACACCTCCTTAACCACCGTCAATCAACAGGGCCAGTATATACTCTGGCTACTACTTGGCGAATCTTCTCATTTAAAGCCTGTAAAGGCTGGACAGAACAGATTTACACTCATCCACCTATATGCAAAATCTGTTTCAAGGTATAGCTTCAAATTTATGCATATTTTACACTGCATGTTGTACTATAGAGAGCCTTATTTTAAGTTACTTACAATCATATACATAGTAAAATATTAACCTCTCTTGTTTTTACATAAAATCATGTCACTGGGTTGCCTGCAAATAGTGATGTCAATTGTCTAATTACAGTGCCTAAGTTCTCAGATAGTACCGCCTGCTTAGCATCCTGCTGAAGGAGCTGAGGTCACCACAGTGAATGATGCACAGGTCTTTTCCTCAGAGAATTCATGCTCTGAGGAACGACAAAAAAGAAGAGAGAAAAGAGCTATTATTCAAAACAAGAGGCTTAATAAAAGAGGCTTAAAAAAGGTAAGATGGAAGACTTCATGGAAGAACTGGAGAAGGGCAAGGCTTCTCCAGGCGCAAGTGTGGGAATGTGGGTCTGTTCAGGGGTCAGCTACAGTACCAGCTAATAAATGCTTTGTAGTGATCAGAAAAAGGCTTGACAGCATCAGTACAGAGGGAAAGTGGAAGGTGGGACACCTGAAGCGGTGACCAGGTGAGACGGAACTCAATCCATACTGGAACTATGGAATGAATTTTAAATTCACTTTTACACCTCTTGGACCTAGCACAATGCCTAAACATAAGAGGCCCTCTTTTTGCTTATCAAAGGAATGAGTTAGGCTTTGTAAGAAACTATGACAGCAAATTAAGAATGCCAATGAAGGAACAGAGGAAGGAGTAAGGCAAAAGGCAGTTCAGAGATTTTTTATTAAAGAATGAACAAGGAAGAGTAACATACAGCCATGCCCACTTTGGTATCTCTGAAGACAGTCGTGTCACTCCTAGGACTGGGAATACTGGAAAAGGAGCAGAATACCCGTGTGTGTGTGTGTGTGTGTGTGTGTGTGTGTGTGTGTGTGTGTATTATGTGCACAGGCAAATGCAGATAAGAACTTCTTTGGAGAAGACTGAGGGAGACATCTAGGCGAATACACTTGGTACTTGAAACTTTGGACTTCGGGTTCAGAGAGGCAGAGCAGTGCTAGAATCACAGCTGAGAGCTGTCGATTTTAACTTGGTAGCTGAAGCATAAAACAAGGTGAATGAGGACATGTAAAGAAGCAAAGCAGCCAAGGTTGGGCATGTGGAGAACTTCTAAAGTACTGGGACACAAAAAGGCCTAAGAAAGCCTGTGCTGGAGCAGTTGGAAGGCAAGAGGAAAGTAGAAGGGAATTATAGGCCCTGATAAACCAAGTCATCTTTAGATTAGCACTTCAAACTCTACAGAAATTGGCATAAAAAGTCTATTAGAAAATATTCATTTTTAATTGTTCTTATGGAAGCTTTGAGTAAACCCTCCCAAATTTGACAAACAAAGGTAAAACAGAGAAGAAATCTCTTTAATCTCATCTAAATACATCAGCCAAGATAGTCCATAAACTGTGTACTGTATGTGCTTAGGGCTGGGTGATGACAGGGAGGGACTGTTAACAGAATGTAGGAGCCACATGGCCATCCTGTCAAATTAGAAATTTGAGCAGATTTCTGTGGTCTATTTTGATCAAGATTCTCAATGTCAAACAAACAGGTTTTTCGATAACCAACTTGTTTCATTTTCGTAAGCACAATAGCACAGCATGCAACAGTTAGTGGCGAAGCAGGTGGTCCTCGTCGACGTGAAATGAAGGGAACAGAAGAAGAGAAGTAGCACTTCCTTTAAGACATGCAAAGCACCATCACAGACGGACATGGTTGTAGACTCTCGTGAGAGTGTATCTCCTGTGCCACAGAGGCAAGGCACCTCACCCCCACCCCCAGCCCCAGCCCCTCCCCTACTCTGCTCTAGTATAATGTCTGCTCTCTCCTGAGGAAGAAGAGGCTTGAGGTCCATGGCTACAGACTAATGGCACTTACAAAGGCACAGAAAAAAAGTCCTTTAAAAGAACTTTCTAATTGGTACAGCCATACAGAAGGCAATCTGGCATCAAATTCATAGCTTTGACCAAGCATTTCTACTTTAGGGATTCTATGCTCAGGAAATAAGTCAAAATGCAGATAAAGCCTTATGCATAAAGATGTTCACTGAAATGCTATTTATAATAGAGAAAAAATGATAAACAATTTAAATGTCCAGCAGTAGGAAAATGCCTAAGTTATGGTACATCCAAATAATGAGAATGACAGGTAACACACTGAAAACCATTACTACGAGTGGATAAAAAACATAGAAATTCTCACTCCATAATGTTAAGTGAAATAAAGACAAATTATATGTATTTACTACATATCATTTATGCACATTTATATAAAATGCATATCTACAGAATAAAGGGTAGAAAGAAGAACAGTAAAATGCTAACCGTGGTTCAATATGGAATAATGGTACTGTGGATGATTTTAATATCCTTCTTACTGCTCTATACTATACCACATTTATGTGACATGTATTTATGTCACATTTCCTGCAATGAAAACAGTGTAACACCATTATAGTGATTTAGAATACCACGATGAAAAGTGAGCCATCTCTTTTCACTTATTCAAACCCTCATAGAACAATTTTCTCCTGCGTTCCTGATCTTCACTCCCTCACCCATGAAAATCCACAATTTCTCAGCAAAGTGGAAAAGCCCAGAAATTAAGAGCCAGCAGAAAGGACCGAAGCAGAAGGTTGAGCTCTGCACACCTGGCCGGGAACACACACAAGCATGTGCTTTCACCCACTCCAATAGGCAGAGCTGCGCCTCCCGACGCTGGGTCTTCCCACTGCACAAAGCAAAACAAAAGTCGAGGGATTGGGGAGGAAAGAAGCCAACTTACCTCCATTAAACTTAAATGGATTCCTATGAGGTAGGGCATGGGAGCACTGTGAAAAGAAACAGAGACACACAGCTGCTTTAATGTCTGTTGCTTTTGACAGAAAATTACAGATGGTTCACTATTTGGAGAAAAACTGTTTTAATAAACGTATGCACAGTTACATTTCCTTTCACAACAAAAATCCTAATATGACATTTTGTTCCCAAGCCTAGAAATTTCTGAAGAATTTAAAAATGCAGTAGCACTGCAAACAGCATGGCTAGTGGGAAGATCATCAACCTCGGTACTAGTCCCTAAACAGCAGCAATGCAAACTGCCCAGCCTCAGTCGCTTATCTTTAAAATGAGAGACTGGACTTGATCCGAAACATTATTATAAGAATGAGAGGAATATATATTACAAGTGACCAGCAGAATTTCCAATAAAAATGGGAACTATGATTGCTACGATGGCAATGGAAAATAAAGTCAAGGTCACACAGAGGGTAGAATGGAGTTCAAGGAAGAATGATTACTTTTTTTATTTGATGCTTCTTTCTGCCATCAAGAGACAGGACCTAACTATTCATTCTAATTAAAGTAGATACTTGGAGAGCTGCCAGCGAGCTTCTCCACCCCAGTGGCACACACAACATGTGATGACACATTCCATAAAGCCTCTGCTAACTTCATTCACAGACCAACAGGTTCCCCAAATCAGTGACTAACCAAGAGCATGAGCCCTCCACTCCAGCAGTTTTAAAGCCCAGGCACTTTGAGTTGACCAATGCTTCTTTTGTTTTCATGACCACTTGTGATGCTACCATCCAACGAAAAATGTCCTAGTGGTTACAGGAAGACCTTTAAATCACCTTTGCTAATCCATATGATAACCTTTCATGGTAGGTGTAACTTTTTATTTTACAGAGAAGAAAAATAAGTACAGAGTGAGCTTAAGTTATCTATCTAAAGGCATAAAACCAATTAAGTGGTAAACCTGGGCTTTTCATCCAAGGTGTATGCATTTTTTCCTTGGTGTCATGCTGATACTGTGACATGAAACTTACAATCCTAAGGCCCTCCCACACCATGTCTTTCCTAGGGACCAGGGAGGGCAATAGAGTAGAAAATCATGGAAATAACTGGCAACTTTTTCTTTCGTCTCTGCAATATGCAGAGGGTACTTTTATAAGCTTAGGAAAGACACACAACTCAGACTGGGGTGACCAGATAGTTATCCTCCCATCCAGGTGGTTCTCCAAAAAGAGACAAGGATGACTCTTTGGGAACGAGGTCATGGGAACAATGAGGACTGAGTAATGAGGAAGATGTTTGTTTGCAAGGCGGACTAGTCTCAAAGAAGGCAGAGGCCAGGCAAAGAAGGTTTTAAACATCAGGTATACATGTTACAACTGCTCAAACATTTAAAAATAAGAAAGGGCGCAATTTCCTCATTACTATTCAACAAATAAAATTCCTCAAACAAAATCTTTTCCCAGAATATAAAATGTCCTCCTCCTTTCTACAGATCTCAGCAGTTACAGATTACAGGAGTCTGTAAAATAGATTCACTATTGGCAACACATTTTGGGAGCTATTCTTCTAAAAGACTTGCATTTTTGGTATTTGATAACAGCCAAAGAAAGAACTATACATGTAACTGCAGTGAAAGTGGCATTGTCCTTTCCTTTCTTCTGTTTTTTTTTTCTCTCTATTTTAAGGTATCTGCTGGTCATGTTCAGCTTCTCTTAGCTTCCGGGGTGGGGGCTGAGGAGTAGGAAATGCCCTGTGGTATTTTTCCCCCTTAAACTGTAAACCATTGGTTTGGCTGCCAGCTACACAAATGCTCCAATGTACAAGTGTGCCTGGCTCTGCAGTCTGAGCTCTTTCCAATGTACACTGGAATGAATGTGTTTCTAATTAAGTAGCTTCAGGGACATGACAGCTTCAATGTCAAAAATACAAAGTCTGAACCCCGGCAGGAAGTCTTAAGACTGCAAATGTCTCATCTAGTGGAACCTTGCCTAATGTAATGAAAAGAAGCAGTAAGAGCACAGAATTCCAGAAAAAATGGCCACTTATCAACGTGTCCAGGAGCACAGCCTAACATACAGGCGGGAGAAAAGCTCAGACTGGTAATATTTGACTAAATTGCATCAAGTTTTCCAGCTCTTACATTTAGTCATGCAATTGACTAGTGGCCATCAGTTTTCATTAGAATTTTAGACTTGAAATTTTAATAAATAAGCTGACCTATGGAAAAAGACATTCAAACAACTGTGAGAAAAAGGTAAAAATAATACCTACGGTCAAAGCCCATTGAAAACTTAGCCATAGGCTCTTATATGAAAAAAGAAACATTTTCTAGAATTTTATTTATATGTTTAATTAATTAATTTATTTTTTGCGGAACTGGGGCTTGAACTCAGGTCCTTGTGCTTGCCAGGCAAGGGCTTATTCTACTGAGCTATCTCCCCAGCCCCCTTAGAATTTTAAATATGCAGGTTTAATGCCATGCCCTTTTGTCCTGCAATAAAAATCAACAATACCCTGAAGAAAAAAAGTGGGGCCTTACTGAATTCACTGCCAATATAAGAAGGGGCAAGTGGAACTTACTCTTCGGGCATCTTTAGGTAGGTAGTTTTTTAAACCCAATAATTTTTCAAAGAGTAATTATGGTCTATCATGGAAATGTAGTTTCTTAGCCAAGTATTGTTAAGACTGCAACAGCTCTGTATTTAGAAAATATTTAAAACACATTTATTCTAAAATCATAGCAGCTCCATGTTTTGTATGAATGCAAATTTGGACAAATACCTTTTATATTATCATCATTTGCTTACAAAGCCTTTAAAAGTTCCCAGAATTGAAAGCATT
>PVKN010004465.1:0-18563 GCA_004027915.1 Capromys pilorides
TGTTATGGCTAAATTTTGATAGTAGCTGTAAAATGTATAGATTCCAGGTTTTAAAGACATTCTGCTAAGATCTAGCTCATCCTAGGTTGCCCAGCCTAAACTTTGAATTAGTAGAGACATGATTACCATGTTCAGATTTGGAAGCAAGTTTGAATACAAAGTAAATACAGTAACACTCCCATCATTTGCTGTATCTCTGTGTTTTGTTTTCTGAGTTTATTTCAGTGACATAAATTTGTAAGTTACTTGTATGCACAACAGAGGTAGAAATGTAAAAGGCTGAGGTACTTAGCACAGTGACTGGCAAAATTTTCTACTTAGCTTCACAGGTTGGAGAGGCAGACAGGTTTGAGTACCATGTAGGTAGCAATAGTAAACTCAAACTATTTTTTTTTCAACTTTATCCTAGAAATAAAAGTTTGCATCTTGTATCTTAATTCAATGATCTTATTTCCTGTTAAAATGCATTTTTCTAAGTATCTGTGGTGTTTATTCATTGTCTCAGTGTGCCCCATCACTCTGTCATGTATATCCCTAGTTTGACATGACAGCTGAAAACTGAAAGTTTTCTTTGGGGAAATCTGCATAGTAGGGTATTCAATGCAGGAGGTGGGTGTGCTGACTTGAGATGCATGTGTGCCTTTTGATTTACTGGTCACAGGACAAAGAGTTTTAATCAGTTAGTTCAATTAGTTCTTAACAGTTAATAGCCTCCCACAATGAGGAAAAAAATGTCAACTTAGAAGAGAGAAGGTTTTTGCAAAGGCAGTCTTGGGGAGAATCTGCAAAGGAGAATCTGTTACTCTCTTGTTTGATGGTGCTCTTTTGATGTCTTCAGTTTTGCATCCCATACCAGGGAATAAGAGACCTCTTCTGCAGTGAGGTGAAAGGAAAGCAGGGCCCTCTGCTGCCTGCTGTTTCCTCAGCAGCTTCTGCACCTGCTGCAGGAGCTCCTCATGGGAGACAACATTTCTGCCACTCCTTCTCCGCTGGGGTCGAGGCAAGATGTCTGGAAGGTAGACATGGGCAGAGAAAGCTTGCTGTCTCTAAGGGATGCGTGTGGTGCTGTGCACTCTCTAGCAAGTCATTGAGTAGGGATAAAGGGTTGTTAGGATGTCTTTATTGGAGCAGCAGTGTGAAGGGAGGAAGGAGGGCTGGGAAGACCCTGCGTGTCCTGGAGCTGCACATCAACAGAGAAACGTATTTATTAGTAGCACAGGTTCAATCCAGGATCATAAAATGTTTCCCCTCCTCATGTTATTTTATATATATATATAAATATATATATAAATATATATATATATATATATATGCCTTTTTGTAGTGACGATTATGTTGATTACTTAGATCATAGCTATTTCCAAAACAGAATTATTGAGAATACTAGCCAGAAAGTTAGCTTTGCTTATTGATCACTTAAATGAAAATATATAAAAACATATTAATATTTAATGTACATAGATGATATATCAATACACATACTCTGTTATTTTTCTTTTGTGTGCTGTATGTCCAACTCTAGTATATTATACATGCTAGGCAATGGCTATATCCTCTGCCCTAAAATCTTAATTTTTCATAGCAACTCAGAGGTTTCAAGTTGAAATTAGATCCAGGCCCACTTGTTGCTAGTCATTGTTGCAGGGCATTCAGGTTACCTAGGTATATAATTTATGCAGACATTCAGGCCAGTAAGATTTGCATTGTTTTAATTTTATCAGCTAATGAACTCAATAACCTGGTCAAATGTTGACTATATTTTGCCTTTGGCAGGGAGTTTAATGTATACCCTGCAAAGAAAGAGTGTGATTGGGAGGGTAATTTATTCAAGGCCCTCCTGTGATTTCATTTTAAAATACGATCAATTTCCCTCCGGGTCTTTGAGAATAGTGATTGTCACATACAGGAGACAGCTGTGTCTCTGTCTTCTTTTCCTATACTAATTTTGAAAGTAGGTCATCTCTCCTTACGTCTTTCATTTCTTGCAATATTGATATTGCTAGTGGCCATTTTAACACCTCATATGTTTCAAAGAAGCTAGAGAGGACGAATATCATATTGTCATAGAAATTCTTCTGTCATTTCTTTAGAAATCTTGTTCCATAATAGTGAAGTTACAGATAAAGGTTTACTACATTTGGAGAAAAGTAGTCCTTTCCCCCAGTAGCTTTGGTAGGTTGCTTGTGTTTTCTTTATGTGGTAATACAGTGTTATCTATTCTGTACGATATATATGTCCTTTACTAGATGAATTTGAAGTAGCTAGTGACAGATTGTCTCTTGGCAAGATGACCCACAGTTTTTAAAATCTCATCCAATGAAGTGTATTTACTGTTAATATCTTAGAGGTTGCAAAATTCCAATAACTGTCATAATGTAAGACTGTTTATGTGCCTCACATGGTAGATTAAAAGCAGAAGGTCAAGCAGGAAGCTTTTACTTTCCATTTTTTTGTGCACAAGCAGTAAGGCAAAAGACCATTAAAACAGTGTACAACTCCATTGAATTTGTAATAAAACTTACTGCCTTAGCCACAGTGACTTACTTTAAAAACTATTTCATTCAGTATCTTTAAGTAAAGATGGTGATCAGATTGCCAAACCCCAAAGGGCCTCTAAAACCTTAAGCAGAACTGAAATTGGGCTTGAAGTTTAAGTGCCATGTATTCTCTCATACCGTGTAGAGAAAGAGCAGCACAGAGATTTTCTACTCAGCATACTCATAGGAGAAACAGTTTTCAGGTTCCTTCCAGGTAGCCTTTTAAGCTGTTCTTGATTCGTGCTGAAAATTCAGATTGTCTTAGTAAGTAGTTAGGAGGTACTTCAAGATCATGTATTTTCTTTTTCTTGCTAAGATGTACTTAAAACCTTATCACATAAGAATATCTATGCTGAAAGAACTTTGAATCAGACTTCTTTCCAATGCATTGTGAGATTCATGCTGTTTTTTGATGCTCTGTTTTTAATACAGTTAAATGGAGGAAAGATCTCTAGAAGGTAAGGTAGACATTTTAGAAAGAATATATAATTCCTCACTTGTAGTTTTGACATGGCTCATTTCCAGCTGAACATTAAGTACATTATTCAGTACTGATAATAGTCTACTTGGAAAATAAAATTCAACTTTTCTGACCTCCCAGACCAACCTATGGCACCTGTGTTATTCGTTTTTCTTTTAAGAGAATAGAGGTTAATATGTGAGTTGTTCTTTCTAAACTAACAGCTCAGTATTCAGGTGTAACTGCAGTGTTATCACTTGGCGATAAGTGGGTGCATTTTGTGTTGCATTTGGGACACTTTAAAATGTTCAGCATCTCTTCTTAGGGAAAGGCACAGTGTAGTGTAATGGGACAGTTCCATTGGTGGGCTCTATAATCAGAGTATGAATGGCATGTCCTGTGTGATTTGAAGAAACTTGCCTATTCTCAAAAACCACATGGCTCATTTTTGCCTTTTTTAGTTTAAATTGGATTTGTATTGGGGAGATAGAGTGGTCAAATGCCATTAATTTTCCTGTTACCACTTTTTCTGGGCACTCAACCCTTTGACTCTCAGTTAGAATCCTACTGCAAACCTCACATAGGTACATGTTTCTATTCACTTGCTTAGCACCCATCCTTGTGTAATGGTAAGATGGTATAGCTTTCAATACAGAGGTGTATACTTGCCAAGTAGAATGAGGAAATTATTGGGTTTGTGCAGCTAGAAGTAGCTGAATATGTCTCAGTGCATCCTTTTCTCTTTGAAGTTTTCAAAGTATTTCCTTGAAGATGACACCCAGTGCATATCTCTTAGAATAAAATAAAATAAACATTTACTATTTGTACCTGAGTGATAACTAGTGTGGCAGTGGCTGTTTGTAGCATATTTCTCTAAATGTTATGCAGATATCCCCTCTCCCCCCTTTTTAATGTATTTGGTACCAAATCTCACTACGCAGATCAGCCTGGTAGTGATCCTGCTGTTTTCAGCCTCCCCAGCACTGGGATTACAGGTGTGTGCCACCATGCTGGGTCTCTGTGGGCTCAGCCTGCCTAGGGGTGGGGCCAGCAAGGCCTGTTGTCCCTGAGCTTGCCTAAGCAGGGACTTAGTCAGCTGAGCTGTCTTGTAGGCCCTCTCTTTCCCTATCTTAAAACTCTAGGATTGGACTTTGTCCTGAGCTTGTAGGCATGGGAAGGCATAGAGGTGTGTCTGGCCAAAATTCTTTCCTTCCCAGCCCCTCCTCCTCTATCAGCCAGGAGCACAGAATACTGAATGAAATACATTATGAATACTGAATAAAAAAGAGCTAGGGCAGAGGAGCTCAGAACTGCCCCCCCCGCCCCATTTCCTGACTACCCACCTTTTCTAAATGGAAAAACATATAGCATAGATAACAGTGAAAAGAAACAAGGCAAAACTCTTCAAAGTTAGATGACAAGAAAATCCAATTCACTTGGTTCCACCTGGAGGATATAGTGTATTTTCCATCTGTTTCCTCTTCTGCTTTTTCCTGCACTATGTGGGTGAGGCATCTGACACTCACATGCTCTCTGTCTAGGTACCAGTATCTTCGCTCTTCTGCATGTTTTTGTGATCTCTCAATCCTTTTTCCTAGTAACTTCCAGAGTTTTCATCTCAGTTCATGGACAGGATCATGCCTCCTTTCTCTTCAGAAACATATTCCTTAGCTTGTCAATACTTTCTTTGCCATCAACTTTGACTTCCCAGATTTATTTTACCAGATCCTAGGTTCCACTTTCAGGCCTAGAGAGAGAAATATTGGCCCAGTTCCTTGTGATTCTCTGCAAGGGGGAAGGGTGTGGGTCAGATCTGGGATGAAACTATATACACCACAGGTGGTGCAGAGTTCCCAGGCTTCTCTGTTGTCTGGGCATTGAACCCTGCACAATAAAAGTGGTTATTATAACCATTGTAATTCACAGGAAGAAGTTATATTGAATTTGAGAAATTTCCCAGTTTCCTCTATGCTTAGAAAGTCTTTTGATGCCATTCTTCATTAGAAAATTTAGTATGATTCATTCTTTAGATTTCCTTTACACATTTTTAAATTTCTCTTTTAAAGGCTGAAGTAGAGCTTAAGCATTTTTTTTCCTGTTCAGTTTGATAGATGTTGGCATTGGTTTTATTGGGTTTTACTGGGTCAGAAGTCTAGAAGTTAGGGGAAAAAATTTCCTTATTTGTCTGAGGAAAGAACTAGTAAAAAGGATGGTGGTAGTGCGTGCTCTTTCTTTCCTTCTCTCTCTCTCTCTCTCTCTCTCTCTCTCTCTCTCTCTCTTTCTCTCTCTTTCTTTCTTTCTTTCTTTCTTTCTTTCTTTCTTTCTTTCTTTCTTTCTTTCTGATACAAGGTTTCTCTATGGACCTCAGGCTGACCTTGAACTAATTTGTAGCTCAGGCTAGTCTCAAACTCAACAATCCTCCTGCCTCAGCCTCCCAAGTGCTAGGATTACAGGCATGTACCACCATGCCCTGCTGGTAGTGATTTCTTAATTGTGGATTCAGTGTACTGGGTTTATAGGTGTTTCTCTTTGTTGGCATAATGAAGTTGATGCTTTATTACAGGGGTAGCAATTTTTTTTTTTTTTGGTAAGGGGCCATATGACAAATATCTGACTTGGTTGCCATATGGTCTATGTTAGAGCTACTTACCTCTGCTAGTGCAGCACAAAGGTTGATGTAGCCCCTGTATAAAAGGACGAGTGTGGTTTGTGCCAATAGACCACAACACTGGTTTTGTGCTTGTTAGGATTTATTATTTATAAAACAAAAAGCTCTCCTGATTTGTTAACCTTTCTTTGTATCAATTATTAAGCATGCCTACTTCCTCAGTTTTTAACTTTCAGGGGACGCTACTCTCCTTTTCCCCTTTTTTTGAAAAATTATGTTTCGTGAAGGCTGCTCCATGTGAGACTCCCGGTGGCCGTGTCCTGGTTCCTGCTCAGGTCAGGAAGTGTGGGCAGCTCCGTGCCTGTGTAAGGGTGCATTGGTGCGAAGAGTCTGTGAGGTGGTGGTGTGGGGAGGCTGCAGGTGAGGGCTTGAAGGCAGGTCAATGAGATCACTGCTCTGAATGCTGCTTTCTTTAAAGCCCAGGTCACAATTGTTTTTGTAGATTAGCAAATCAGCCAGAGCACCTGCATGACACCTCTGATCTGACCAGGCACCCAGAGAAGAGCAGGGTTTCTGTCTCAGGTGCTGGCTCTTGGCTGGTCCTGTGACTGGCTCCCCATCAGATCGATTTAACCCCCTTGTTCATATGTAAACAGAAATCTTAGCTGCCTTTCCCCTTGGATTGAAATCAAAGCAAGATATTATACTTTGTCAAAGACAAAGTGCGCTGGGCAATTGAGGAGGTGATATTATTCATGCAGTTGCAGTAAGAAGGTTCAAATGAGCAACTTCTCAAAGAGAAGAATACCAAGTTTTACAGAGCAGTTGAACAGAGAGTCATGGGAAAAGGGGAGCGTGAGTCTTATCTGGGAATAGGAGAGGGCACCATGCCTTCCTTTTCTACAGGCTCTAAGCACCTTTGTGACTCATCTGTGCTGCAGTCAGCATTAGATTTTCATGTCCCTGTTTCCATGAGGACTTGGCTTTACTTGTCCTTGTATCTTCCACCAAATACAGTCACTGCTGTGTATTAATGTACTTGATAAATGTCCTCCAACGCTCCCTACGGTGGGAGGAGTGCATGGGGAGTCTGATCTTTGACTCATGAGCTCTGAAGGAGCAAACAGAGTTCCTGCAGTGTCAGGTCCCTTCCTTTTCTGCAACTTAGTCATCCTGAAGCCCCAGGAATTGCGACTGCAGAGGAAGCGTGATTCAGTGCACAATGATTATTTGTTGAATGACCTGGATTCCAGGGACAGATGGATATATCTTGAATCTCATGGAGAAGTTTACAGAATTATTTGACGTATTAGGAGCTATTTTCTTTTAGTTGGTGACGTGTGGGGTCAGTTATTTATAAGTACAATGATATTTCAAATATAAAAGTTATAAACTATCGTATGATTTATACTTTTCAGAATTGTTTTAAAATAAGTTCTTGTTATTATTGGAATTTGGGGATATCCCAAATTATTGAATTAGACTCTCCTTTATAATGATGCAAAATAGATAATCTTTCATATTAGTCCTTTATGATAGGCATGCATACTTTAGGAGGGGGTAGAAACGAGTACACTGCTAAGCAAGGTGAGTCTGTGAAATTGTGGAAATTTCCACTGTCTGTGACTGCAGTAGCTCCAGCATTCCTAGGACAAACGCTTGTCTCAAGTATGGCATTGTAGTCAAAATCTTGCATGTGAAATTTTGTTTCTGCTAGTCTCCTGTGCTGGTTTATACTTAGATATGCTTGAGAGATTAATTGGAGACTTGTATTCCTCAAATAGCCTATGAAAAGTATTTTGTTAATGGTACTTTTCTGAATAGCTTATTAGTACTTTTCCTTTTTTCACAATATTTGAGCCATTCTGTAGCTTTTTTTTTTGTCTGACACCAAGTGCAGTTGAACATTCATTCACCTTTCTAGTTAATGTTTTTTCGAGAGCAGTATAGTTTAGAATAATGTCAGTTCTAGAAACTCATGGAGTAATGTCTATAGTTGTTGACCCACACAAAGGACGTAGCTGCCTTCAAAGAGAAGAGGGGTATCGTTTAAAAGTGTTACTGCTTTTTTTTTTTTTTTTTTTTGCTTTTTCATATTCTTTATTGCCAATAATTTAAAATGGTCAACATAAAAAATAAACATTTTGATAATAAATACTGCTGTTTGGGCCATAATAAAGAAGTTTATTAACAAGGAATACAGTTTTCCAGCCACAAGTGTATTTAAAAAAAAAATGTATATGGTCATAGTTCATATTAAACAGCTGAAAGCAGCAGCGATTACAGCCTTTAAACAAGATGGGAGCTTCCTTCCTTCTCCCCCTTCCCCTTCAGGAAGTATATTCACAGTTCCAAGTCCTTTGACTGAAATGCTTTCAGTAGAGAGAAGAGTCAATGCACCTATCTGTGAACTTGTCTGAAAAAATCTTTGGCATCAAGAATCTAAGGGCAGCTACTTCCTGTACTCATGGATTGTTCCAAGTCAAGACCTGTACACCTCGGCCTGGTCTGGTTCCACCCGGTCCAGTAGGCCAAAGAGGAATTTTTCTTGTACCACCAACTGTCTATCTTCTTCACCATGCTCTAGGTTGCTCAGCTGGCTTCCTTGTTGATCTCACAGTGAAAAAGAGGAGTCCCATAGTGTCCATTGGAGAAATCTTTCAGTTACCTCTCTGTAAAAGCATGCTGAGGGCATATTCCATTCGATTCTTTAATTCCGATGAACAACCAGACATCAGAAGAGTTGTCAGTCTAATAGTCATTGATAGCCTATCTTTGTTCATGTATGTGAGAAGGTATTTTTCATGTTGGCTGCAAATGATTATTTTTGTATGACCATGGTAGAAATTCACCTGAAGGGTGCTGTCATTGGACAGCACCGTTAAGGCCTTATCAGATTTTAACCACTGAAGGAGGTGGAGCCGAGCTCTTTGAATATCCATAATACCGGGGAGATCACTGCTATCCGTGAGGTTTTCCACCATGTAGTGGGAAAAGTACTTCAGCACTGTCACTTGACTGATGAATTATTCAGAGCATCTCTTGGGAAATACAGAGCACTGACAAAGTTCTGCGTAATAGTGGACTGCTTTTTGTCCAGAAGGAGGCTCATGTGAGCTCCATTGTTGAAAAGGATTCCAACCCTATGATCAGAGAGCTGGTAACCAAGGCCATACTTGTTAGAGTAGTCGACCCACTTGGTGACCCACTGAAATGATGTGCTCAGCTGCTCTTTGGGGGTGGAGTTGCTTCTGGTATATTTTCTGGACATCCTCGAAGGACTCTTGCCACAGTGTCTGAAACACTTCTCATAGTACTACTTCAAGACATTCACTGCTACTGCTGTAGCTGCCAAGCATCCCTTTAACTGTCATCTGCATAGCATCACCAATCTGCTTGCTGCTTGTTTTCTACTGCAGGTGTTCCCGATCTGGGCACTGTAGTGGCAGGTGACTGGAGCTCCTCATCTGTCCTGTGTTTGGTTGGTTGCTGGGTTATTGAAATCTTTCAAATCATGCCTTTACTGTATTGTGTGTATCAATATATCTTGCTTTTTCTTTCTTGCCACCAAAAAAGGCAGCAGCAACTTTCTTAAAAAGTTCTTAGCTGGGCTTGATAAATGAAAATCTGGAACAGTATGATGTTTGAATGATGTCATCCAAACTGGGCCTATCCTCTGGGTTTTTGGAGAACATGCTAGCTATTAAGTACTTAGCAGGAGTGAGCAATGATGATGGCATTGTATACCGTGCTTCTGTTCTACACCTGTAAGTCTCTTTCAGATTTGTTGTTTCAAATGGAGGTCTCTCCAGCACCATTGTGTACATTACACAGTCTAAGGCCCAAATGTCTGATTCATAGCCGTGTCCTTGTTTGTTGAGGAGTTTGGGAGAGAGATCATTTGGGATGTCACATACTATTCTTCTGTATTCCAAAGGCTCCAGCCTGGCTGCCAAACCAAAGTCTCCAACTTTTAATTGCATGGCTTCATTAATAAAAAAGTTCACTAGTTTGAGATCTCTGTGCAAGATTTCTTGTTCATGAAGGTATTTCAGTCCAGATACAGTTTGCCTAAGGTAGTATCAGACTTCAGACTCTGTCAACACCTTTCTTGCTTTTAATATATGAGTCATTGGCCTTCTACTTCAGTATTCCAAGAGAATGTAAATGTTTTCTTTGTTCTCAGAGTAGTGGTAAAACTGTATCACATGTTTATGATGAAGAATTCTATGTGCTCTATTTCTTTGTCAGTCTTTTCCCTTTGATGAAGTTTTGCTACTCTGCTGTGAGAAATAATTTTTGTAGTGTACACTTTGTTGTTTCTCAAATCTGTCATTTCATAACATTTTGTAAAACCACTGTTGGGGTTGTAGGGGGCAGGCCAAGCCTTGATGAGGATGTGAGCAGTTCCCTTCATGGCCAGCACCCCAGAGGCAGTACAGGGCGGGTGAAGCCCCTTCACCCACCTTGGCCAGGACCCTCGCCACACAGGCCCCCCACCTCCCAGCCACATGGCTGCCAGTGCCCACTGTGGTCATCTTGCCCCTTCAAAATGGTCATGTGACTTTTCTGATTTGTCTATTAACAGTATTCTGAAATTGACAAGATAGAATGGTCATGTTCTGAGTACGTACTATGTACCATGTGTTATGTAGCACTTGGTGTAGCGTATATCTTTTAAGTCTGTGGCAATACTGTGTCAAAGGTATCATTTTATTGTACTATTTTAAGAGAGGAGAAAAATGAACCCTAGAAAACATCGATGAATTGCACAGGTCTCCTTGGGACAGTTAATGGCCAAATTTGGAATTCAAACTCATTTGACTTTTATTAATTTATGTTTTTAATTGTTACCCTGTAGAGTGATAAAGTTTAAGATTTTTCATGTGATGATAATGTTACTGTTTCATTTTCATACTTTCAGATTTGTTTTAAATATGTTCATTTTATTATAGCTATATGCATGGTATTGCTTTGGACCAAGCACCTGGTACCTATAACTTGAAGGGAGACTTGTTTTTTCTATTATTTTCAGAGCTTCTTGTCCATGGTCAGCTAGGTCCATGGCAGAAAACCATGATGGAGGGGCCTGGTGGGGGTATAGAGAGCTGCCCAGCTCATGATACTGGGGAAGCAGAGAATGGGGCAAAAGCCCGGGAGGAAGGGGCCAGGAGCCAGACATAACCCTAAGATAAGGGCCCACTGACCCACTTGCTCCAGTGAGGCCGACTGCCGAATGGCCCAGCCAGCAATGAACTGAACTGGTCAATGGGCAGATCCATTCATGAGGTTATTGCCCTTACAATCCAGTTACCATTTCAGGAGTCTCAGTTCTATCAGACTCACAGTTTACCAGGATTGCCTAAGACGTACACTCAGTATATTTGTTTATACAGAGATGCAGACTGTTTCCGTGACAGTTTTTCTCATACCATATCCTCGTATCACATCATAATTTTAATAGTTGGAATTGAACTAAGTGTTCCATCTATGTAGTTACATATAGTAATCACTTCATTTATATACAGTTTGTACCATGTTAAGTATGTTCCCAGAGCTTTTTCATTTTTTTCTCTCTCAAATCAGAAGTGGTTTTTTTTCTTTAAATGAAGCATCCAATTTTGATTAGTATGTAGCAAATGCAATTGAGAGGCAGTTCATGAGACTGAAGTTCAGAAGGCTGAGATAATTTATTCATCCATACTACCACATGTCAGGCCTCAGGGGTTCGTAATAATAATGGCTGTGGTTAACAGTGTTTCACATGGGATAGACTTTATAGGCCAGCTACTCTTCTAGTCCTATTTGTGCCTATCCAGCATAGTCCCTAGAGCAATTCAGGTAATCACTAACTATCGGAGTGTCCATTTTACAGAAGATGAGACAGATCCTGCAGGATATGTGACTATCTGGGATGGCCAGTTAGTAAGTGACAGAAGCAGACTTAATTGAAACAATAGCCTCTTTTTCTCTCTCACTCTCTCTCTCTCTCTCTCGCTCTCTCTTTTTTTTTTTTTTTTTTTGGTGGTGGTACCAGGGATCAAACTCAGGACCTGGCACTTGCCAGGCAAGCACTTATTCCACTGAGCTATCTCCCCAGCCCCTGAAACAATATAGTCTCTTGACTACCATGTGCTGTGGCCTTTCATACTGAACCAAACAGACATTCTCCCAGTTCTGAGGGAACTGGTTTGCAGCCAGAAGAGATGGTCTCTAACAGAGAAGATGTTGACCCAGGATCAGTAAAACTGAGGTTGGTCTGGGGAGAAATGGGAAATACTCTAGGATAAGTGGTCACAAAAATAGCTCACAGAGGCAGGGACAGACAGCAATGGGATTACAAATGCACAGAAATCTGAGTGACTTACATAAAATTCTCACTAAAGCAGATAAAGTATCCACAAGTGGTGACTGTTACATTATTTTACATTTGACAGTAAATGCATTGTTCAAATTCTGGTTTTCTTGGGTTGCAGTCATGTTAATGACATACTCCATCATGTGACAGGTTGGTTTTTAGTTAAATTTTTATGTTTACTGGTATATGTTTACAGTACCTAATGATTAGAGTCACTGTGGGGAATTAGTACATGTGTGTAACACATTCTGAGTGTCTTTTTCCCTTTCTCTTCCCTCTACTTCCCTCCATCTCTTTGTCCCTTTCCCTTTTTCATGAGTTCTGCGTCCTTGTTTCTTACTATCTTTTAGTGTGCTATTTGTTTATGTTGGGTTTCTTAGCCCAAGCTTGTGTCTGACTTATTTTACTTAAGTCAAGGGACATCCATTTTCCTATGAATGACTAAAATTTACACTTTTTATGGCAGAATAGTACTCCTTTGTGATTAAATACTACATTTTTAAAATCCATCCTTCTGTTGATGGACATACTGTATAGGTCACTTCCAGGATTTAACTATTGTGAATTGTGTGTTAATAGACATGGGTATGCATGTATCACTATAATATGTTTTTAACTCTTTTAGGAAGATACCTAGAATAAAAATAAATGAAATGAAATTCTGTTTTTAAATGAAACTCTTTTTTTTTTTTTTTTTTTTTTTTTTTTTTTTTTTTTTTTTTTTTTTTTTTTTTTTTTTTTTTTTTTTTTGGTCTCACTGTGCAGTTCAGGCTGACCTTGAGCTCACTTTTGTAGCCCAGGCTGGTCTCGAACTCGCCCTGATCCTCCTGCCTCAGCCTCCCAAGTGCTGGGATTATAGACGTGCACCACCACGCCCGGCTGAAACTCAATATTGATGTCATAATGGTTGTACTTATTTACATCCTGCCCACAATGATAAAGGGTTCTTGCAGTCTCACTAGCACTTGTCATTATTTCTTGATGACAGCATTCTTTATGGGGTAAGATAGAATCTCAGAGGTTTTTTTTTTTTTTTTTTTTTTTTTTGCAGGACCACGGTTCAAACTCATGACCTTTCACTTGCCAGGCAGGCACTTGTGCCACGGAGCTATCTCCCCAGCCTCAGAGTTTTTTGAATTTGAATTTCTTTGAATTTTTAAATTGAATTTTTTTTAAAAATTTGAATGGACACTGATATTGAAGGTTTTTTCATATACCTTTTGGTCATTTGTACCTCTTCTGAGAAGTGCCTATCATCTCAGTTGTCCATTTATTGATTAGGTCTTTGGAGGGGCCTAACGTTTTTTAAGTGCTTTATATGTTCTAGGCATTAGTCTTCTGTCAGAAGAATAACAGGCAGAATAATTTGTCTCCTCATTGCTGATTGCTTCCTTTGCTATGCAGAAGCTTTGTAATTTGGAGTCACTCAGTGGATGTTTTTGGTGTTATTTGTTGTACGTCAAGGATTCTCTTTAGAAGGTCCTTGCCTTGTCTTCAATAGTTTTAGATTTATTATCATCTAGCACATTAAATGTTTTAAGATTTAGATCTTTCATCTGTTTTTTAGTTTAATATAAGCTGAGAGATCTAAGTCTAGATTCAACCTTCTGCATGTGTATAATAAGTTTTGCCAGCACCAAAGAAGAGACTGTCTTCTACCTAATGTGTGTTTTTGGCCCCTTTTTGAAAAATCAGATGGCTGAGTGTGCCTGTGGCTGTTTCTGTAGTCTCTTTCCTGCTCCACATATATATTTTTGTGCCAGAACATGCCTTTTTCTTAGTGTAGCTTTGTAATATCACTTGACACCTTGCTTGTCATTCCCGCTAGCTTGGCTTTATGGCAAGGTTCACTTTTGTTACTCTGGGGCTCCTGGTTCCATATGAACTTTAGGGTTGTCTTCTCTAATTCAGTGAGAAATACTGTTAGTGTTTTGATTGAGACTGCAGTAAATCTGTCTAATAGGTTTGGAAGTTTGGCTACTTTGACAGCATTGGCTCTGCCTTACAGGAACAGAGAATACCTTGACATTTTCTGATGCATTGGGCTGCAGTCATCTCACTGGCAGTGTTTCCCTTCCCTCTGGGCAAGGAGAATGACTGGGAGCCCCTTCCACCCTTTAAGCCACCACTGCAGTACGATAGCTCAGCTTTTTAACAGAGCACCAACCTCTCCCAAAGTGTAATATGTGCCCCACCTGGGATATAAAGGCTACTGTAATTCATTGCTTTCCTTTCTAGACTCTCCTGGTGCTACATTTTTGGTCCAGTGAGTTTCTCCTTCTAATTCCTTGCACCAGTCTGGTTTTCTCTGCTGTCCTCATGTACTTGTGTCCTCTAGTACCTATTACCTGAATCTCTCTCTCCCTTGTTCCAGCCATTATCTCCTGGCTCAGTTGTTTTCTGAAGATGGGTTTTTCCGTTTTAAAATAACTTAGTTTAATTCACTGATAGTAGTTTATAAAAGTACAGGTACTGTCATGAGGATTTTTCTTGGTTGCACAGAAGTAGCATGATTTGATGCATATAAACTGCATATAAATTACATTGATCAAGTAGGGGAAGTAGCACATCCATCAGCTGAAACATTGGTCATTTCTTTATGCTGTAAACAGTCTAAACCAGTGTCTTAACTATTGTGAAACAGATAATAAATTATTAGTAACTGTAGCCAGCCTACCATGTTATTCAGTACTAGAACTTAGTCCTTCTGTCCAACTGTGTTTTTGGGCCTGATAACCTTTTGTCAGTCTCCATCTCCGCTTTCTTTCCTACCCTCTGGTAGCTCCTGTTCCACTCTGTGCTTATGTGAGATGAATTTTTAAGCCCTACTTATAATGGAGACAGTGCAGTTAAAAATGCCTTTCTGTGCATGGTTTTTAAATCACCACAGGCTCACCCATGTTGCTGCAAATACCAGCAACTTTATTTTGCTTTATTTTGTAATATTCTGGCATGTATATATTTGACACTCTCTAGTCTTTCATTTACAGATAAGACACTTGGATTGATTTCTTATCTTTGCTATTATGAGTAATATGACAGTGAACATAGGAGTGAAGGTTTATTTAACATATTGATTCCTTTTTTGGGACTATTCTCAGTGATGGGATAGCTGAATCATTTGGTAACTCTTAACTTTAGTTTTTTCTTGAACATTGATTTTTAAATCGGGACCAAAAACAGATGAGAAATCTTTAGTCTAGTTATATTGGAAGATATTTACTCTCTTAGGTAGGCCAAAGTTAATGTGTTCTAATATTTTTATTTATCCAAATAAGTTAAAAGTGGTATAAATGTTGTAATCATATTTGACAGATTTTTACATAAAGTAAGAACTTACCGGACCTCCCTTGGAGGGTGTCAATGCAACCCATCAGGCAGTGTGGCACATAGATGCAAAAAAAAAAAAAAAGGATGAGGAGGGAAAGTTCTGCAGTTGGCTTTGGGATGACCTAGTGCTCTCTGTTGGACAAAAGGCCTCTTCTCCAAAGGCTCATGGCTTTTATTGCTACCAGTCTGGCAGGTGGGTGGTAGAGTACATAGGAAGAGAAACTTTGTAGCCCCGGCCTATAATGTGGTACAACACCAGGCACAAAGGCCTTCAATTTTTTTTTTTTAAATTTTATTTATTTATTTGTTTGTTGTGTTTGTTTGTTTCTTTATTTATTCATTTTGTGGCTGGCTCAGCCTGCCCTGGTGGTGGCGCTGGCGCAGCATGTGGTGCCGGGGATCGAACTGCAGTCCCTGCAGTTGCCTGAGCCCTCCTAAGCAGGCGCTTTAGACCACTGAACCAGCTCGCCGGCCCCACAAAGGCCTTCAATTAGCAGTGCACAGATAGTTTTGATGTATGCAAGGCTGGCAACTTTACTGCCAGGAAGGTGCAATTCTTTCTGCATCCCATGGCTTCAGCCCTGTTGTTGTCTCATGTCTTAGCCCTGGAATCTCACAGGCTTCTGCTGGAGCCTCCCTTCCAAGGTTACTCTCGCCTGCATGTTGCTACTTATTAATGATACCAGTGGCTCCCCTGCTGGACTCCATAACATTCTTTTAGTCAATTAAGAGAACATTTATTTCAACACAGCCAGCTCTGTGGCATAGGATTCATTTCTTAGAGAGCAGTGTGGTGGTCTCCCACAAGAACTAGACCTTTTGAAGAGTGTCTTGTACACTTCATTACCTGTCAGTTCATGCAGTGCATTATATACATTTGCCTACCAGATGTACATTTAATTCAGTTTTGAGTTATTTACCTATTCAGTTGTTTCAGAAAACTGTCCTTCTGAAGTCAGAGTTATTTGCATAAAATTTTTATTTACCATGATGATGTTAGATAAAAAAATCAACTTCATCTATTCTGGCAGTATAGTATACTAGCCTACCCTTATTTTGTTTATGGAGGTAATAATATTGAAATGGCTTTTATAAACTGGATGTGTGATGTTACTTTTAATTATTTAAATGTAATCTTTTTTTGTAATTCTTAAGTGAATTTTCTATCAACTTGATGTTTCAGTCTACTGTTTTGCTACAAATTATAAAATACTCTCCTTTTATAAAAGGGCTGAACAGTTTCCTTGTTTAGGCAAGTTGATGTACATTGGAGATCTCCACAGGTTTTGGTACTTTGCACTTCCTTGACTTATTTGGCATACCAGAAGCACATTATTTTTTTTTTTTTTTTTTGGTAAGTTTTGCTTACCTCTGGGCCAGGTGTACATAGTCCACCGTCATCTGACACTTGTTTATGGTAACATAAATGTAGTATGGTATACAAAATTTTCAAAGCAGCATTTTCAGGAGCTTTTATAAGCTACTGGATGAGATCACTTATGAGCGAGAGCAAGAGGTTAATGCAAGATATTTTGACTGTGGATATGTGCTATATAGATACAAATGTTTCTGTCTCTACTGATTGCATTTTCTCTTCCTGAAATTGTTTCATTTCAATAAAAGCCTCACCAATTGGTATCTATGGAAAGAAAGTTAATTAGCTTTGCTTATAAGTATTAAATTCCTTCAGCTGTAAATCCCGTGCTGAAATCCTCCATTTCATGGGGAGGTGGTGTGGGTTGGTTGGTAGGACCAATTATACAGTGCCCCCTTAGGAATTCGCACAAGAGCTCATGAAAAGTGGGTTCCTCATCTTTGTTTTGTGCATTAGTTAAGCAAGCTCCAGGGAAGTTATAAATTAACCTATTTTCCTATATGCATACAATGATGAGTAAGCATTAACTTGTGTAACCAAGCATGTATACACAGGTTAGCTTTTAAAAAATTATTTGCAGGGGCCGGTAAGATGATTCAGTGGTCTAAAGCGCCTGCTTAGGAAAGCTCAGGCAACTGCAGGGACTGCGGTTCGATCCCCAGCACCACATGCTGCGCCAGCCCCACCACCAGGGCAGGCTGAGCCAGCCATAAAATAACAAATAAAGAAACAATTACAAGCTTAAAAAAAAAAAATATTTGCAAAGAGGGAAGCCCAGGTATTAAGATTTTTTTACTATTTGATGAAAAAACCCTGAACAAAACTAGCTATCGTCTACCGAGGCTGAGTGATGTCTAAAATTGGTAAAACTCTAGAAATTGGTAAAACTCTGTATTTCCTTCATATATATACATCTGAAGGAAAATAGTTAATTTATAGTTTCTGAGAGGCTTACCATTATTGCTTTAGGGTAGTAAGTTCTTAAGTAACATGGTGGCATTAGCTTTCAGAAAGATAGCTTTAAGTGAGTTCAGTGTTAGCTCATTTTCTGGATCCTCCTGGTGTAGATGATGAGGTTTATCCTGGCCAATCTACTCTAGTGGTCTGATTTCCCCAAGCTGTGAATCCCTCATCAACAGTAAATCAATGCATATCAGTTATCTTTCACGTGTGGTCCATCTTCCCATGCATACTTCTGCCATCCAGCTGAATAATTATTAGTTCCTTTTTAAACTTCATATGCTGCATCATAAATTCAGAATCTGTACTTAATGGACCAGCATAATAACTCAGCTTGCTTCAGGTTTATGGGCATAGTAGGATTAGCTTTCTGAAAGCCAGCCTTAAGTGGGTTCAAGGACAGCTGAGTTGTGCGATTGGGTGAATTACTCCACATCTGGAAACAGATCACCTGGGTTTTAGTCCATTTAGCACCCAAATATAGGACAATTTACACAGTCAGAAGTGACATCTTTTAAATATTCTATTTATCTCAATTGTTTTCTTTCTTGTACATTATAGTACATAATGATTGCATATATCATAAATTTGTACATGGGTGTACATAATGATTTTAACTTTAAAAAAAGTGTCTCCTACTCCTTTCTTCTTACATCTTCCAGCTCTTATCTCTTTCCCATTTGTAAAAGCTTTGTTTTCACTTTTCCCCTTTAGTTTTTTTTTCCATCCCCTTTCCTTCTCTCCTCCCTCTATCCATTTTCCATTTCTCAAACATTCTTTAGCAAAGCCTTCTGACTTTCAGAGACAAGCTGTCTCTTGGCTGCTGAAATGTGACTTCCTATATTTTTTTCCCATCTGGAGTAGTAAAAGTGGATTTCAAACACCTCTGGAAATTTTGTGATTTGTTATTTTTAAAGTTACTGAATGAGCATGGT
>PVKN010004465.1:18663-33568 GCA_004027915.1 Capromys pilorides
ACATACACAAACTGTGAAAATATAAATGTCACTTTTTTTTTTTTCTTTTTTTTCCTGTTTTGAGGTAGGGCCTCCCTGGGAGCCAGGCGGTCCTCAGAGTTGCTATCCTCCTGCTGTAGCATCCTGATGCTAGAATCACAAGCATGCATCACTGTTTCTAGTTTAAACATCACCTCTGTAAGCGTTATGTATCTCAACATTTGTGCCAGGGATCCAACTTGGGACCTTGTGCTTGCCAGGCAGCTGTCTCCCCGGCTGTCTCAACATTTTATAGTGAATGATGTTTCCCCTTCGCTCTTGCTGGAAATAATGTTGATTTTTACACCTGGAGTTAAAACACTTGCTAAATGGCAATTTAGAGAATTAATCCAGTGCCAAAAATAAATTTTGAGAAAAGTATATCTATTCCCACATGGCAAAAGAACATCATTACTGTCTTCTTCTGCATTCAAAGATAGGAGTCAGATACTATTGATGACATTTAATAAGTTCCTCATGGTTGTTTCTAATAAAATATTTCATAGTCCTGTAATTTGAACTATCAATCCAATATAGTAGGCTTCTGCTGAAAATTCTAGTTTTAAAAAAATTAAGATGTGAAGTTTATTACTAATTTACCAATATAGCCCCTTTTGCTAGATACTGGAAAGGTGAGTGAAAATGTGATGGAAAAAAATCAGAATCCTATATTACCTCTAGTTATTTAAATATAATAAATCTTTAAGTGACTCCCAGTTTGAGAAAGCACCAAGAACCCCAGTTCATAGCTCCCACACTGCCTGTCAATAGGTGGCTGTTGTGAGGCTGGCGTGACCATCAGTCTTGATATGTCAGACCCATGCACTGCTTCTTGGTCACCTTGAACTTATGAGCTTTTCTTTTCCATACTCTTCCACCATGTCTCTGTGTTGGAGCTGGCTGATATGTACTGAAATCTCTGAAACCAGTGTTGAAATTGTGTTAGGTACTGTATGCCAGTGAGTGGAAAATTCATGCAGGAAATCATTACCAGAGAAATGAGTCTGTTGCTGTGACTATCTGACCATGTGGTGTTGAATCCTTTGGAACTGGTTTACAGGAGGAATTGAAGGTTTGGAGGAGCAGAATAGAAGAAGCTCTAGAATGCTATTAACAGTTTGATGGGTGATTCTGGTTAGAGCTCAAAGAACCAAGAAACTGTTATGGATACAGGTAGTAAAAGCCAGGCTCAGAAAGGTTCAGTTGGGAATAAGGACTCCATTGGCTTTTGGACTAGTTGGTGGTGGTGGGGTGCTAAATAGCTTAGTGGTCTAAAGTGTCTGCTTGGTGCTTTGGCAAGCTTAGGCAGGTGCAGTGCCAGCCCCATTGGCAAAAGAAAAAAGAAAATTTGTCTACATTTGGTCATATCCTGAGGCTTTGAGACTGAGATTAAGGGTGGTAGATTAATTATTCTTACAGATGAGATTTTAAGACAGCCCAACATTCAGAGTATGGCATGGATAATTCATGGCTATTTTTAGCCAGATTTTAATAAGAATTGGCAAAAGGAAGAACAGAAAAAAAAAATTCAAATTTTAAATTTTGGCCCAGATGGAACTATGTGTAAAGTTGGGCCCCCAGTGTGGCTGTTAAACAAATTGGCATCATTATAAAGATACAAAATAATTTATACATGGACAAGAAGAAAGATGCTTTCAGGTCATCTTAGAAATCATCAAGACCCCACCCATGACAGGTCCAGGAGTTGACCATAGTCATCTTTCATTTGAGAATAGTCCTTAGGATAAGCCCCTCCATACCCCATTCAAAAAGGGCCTTCTAGGGAATTGCTTTGCTAGGTTTCATTTCACCTTGTGCAGCCATCCAGGTACTCAGAGGCTGCTGTAGTCACAGTCGAAGGGATTTAGCTATTGCTTCTGCTGACCACGGACATCTGTTTTGTCCAAGTGATCCTGGTTTTACTGGCACACGATACACAAGAATTATGGGAGTTTTCCATCCAGATTTCAAAGGAAAGCCTGAGAGACCGAACAAGGAGCCTCTGAAAAGTGCGTGAAGCTCTGAGAATGAAGTCAAAGGTAGAGTGGAGCCCCTAGGAAGGTAGAGATGCCTGGAAAGTAGTTTCCATGAAGAAAATCTGCAGGGCCTGAGTGGAATCAACTGAAGAGAGAACTTGGGGGCTGCAGCTGGCAAGTATGTAGGAGTGTGTCCTACAAATGCTCAAATGGCACACACATTTTGCTACAGTGTGCCCTGGGCACTGGGCATACAGGATTTAATATTTCCTCAGCTGGTTTTCAGTTTTGCTTTGGTATGATTATTTTTATCTCCCTATTCCTCCCTTTTGGAATGGGAATGCTTATTCTATGTCATGGTATGTTGGGATAATGTAACTTGGTTATGATTTTTGCAGAGATACATAGCTAAAAGTTTACCTTAGAAGTTTAGTCTTAAACTTAAAAGTTTAAAAGTCTTGCCTTTTAAACTTAGTCTTAGAAGAGACTTGCGCTTAAACTTATGAAGAATGCTAGAAGTTTTGAAACTTTGATGAAGGAAGTACTGTGTTTCCAGTTGCACAGAGAGGATAATTGTATTGTTATGCAGAATTATGAACTTGTTGTTGTCTCTGTTTAGAGATTGTATAGCTTAAGATTTGTTTGGGTATAAAGTTGACAAGAGGTAGATTGTGGTGACTAATCTGCTATGTTGCTGTATTGGATTAAGAAACGCTGACTAGAGAAGTAAAGCACATTTTTAGGTATGTCTCCATGGGCCATGGAGGCATGGCACTTCGTAAATATGGTATGATTTGTCACCTTCTCCCATTCCCCTCCGGCCCTGTTCCCCTTCTCTGCTTCCCAGCCACAGTGAACAAAGCATCTTTGCTCCGTCATGCCCTTTTACTGTGGTGTTTGCATTTTAAGGTAGCATGTCCTGGGCCCCACAGTTGAGAATTCCAGTGTATGATTTAACAATCTACACCATTGGGTAAAATATTCAATTAATGCCACAATACCCTGAATAGATTTCTAATAAATATATGAAGCAATCTTAGTAGCGTTAGTTACTATAGCAGTCATGGTCAAGTGAATGGTGTAGCTCGACTACCAGAGCACATTATCACTCCCGTCACAAGAAAATGCTATAGTTTATATTTTGATGTCCCTCCAAAAACTTCCTGTGCTTACAGGCACACATTTGAAGCAACTGCATCATGTGGGTGTGTAACTATATGTGATGTTAGGAAATGGGGCCCTACTAGAAGAGGTGGTTCCAGCTAGTGTGACCAGCTGGGCCTGTCGCCCTCCCAGGGCTGTCTCGGTGCTCACTCTTTTCACCCTTCCCAGATACCAGTCTGTGAGCAGCTCTCCCCCACATGCCCCTGTGCCCTGAAGCTTCTTCCTACGAGGTGGCTGTGTACTCAACTGGGAGTTGGAGTAAACTCTTTCTTTAAATTTTAGGTGCCAGGTATTTTGTCCCAGTGCTGAGACTGTGAGTAAGATAGAACTTGAAATTTTCAGGGCCTGGGGTATACCTCAGCAGCACAGTGGCTGCCTGGCAAGTGCGAGGCCCTGGATTTCAATTCCTAGTACCCTCTGCCAAAAAAATAGAATTTGAAATTATCACAAGCTTCATATCTGTGATTTACTTTGATTTTACTCATTTTTTTGTGGTTTGCTGTCAGATGTGTCTATATGTATATTGGTTGTTCAAATATTTTTAAAATAACACAAATTTTTATTTTGGTTATTAATTTTATTAAGTACTACAGTGTTTGATGTGCTATAGACAGATCAGAAAATATTGTATGTTACATATTGCTGAGTATTAATTGCACTTTTCTTGCACTTCAATTTGCATAATAATTTAACATGCTTATTAAATCTATGAAAAATAGGTAGTTGGTGTAAGACCGCTATGCATTATCACAGAATCCTAATCCCAGACTCATACTGACAGAGGAAAAAACTAGTGATCACCCTGCACCACTGCTCTGTTTAAGAGGCTTGGTTCTGCGTTCATCAGAGTCACAGGGATGCAGGAAGTCTGCCATGGGGACAGTTTCCCACTGCTCTGGAGCTCAGTGAGTTGCTTCTGATTTTGGTTTATGATACAGAATCCAAATACCTGTACTACTGAAATTCAAACATGAACATCAGCAATGTTATTCCATGTCTAAATTCTAGTACCTCATACCATTGGTTCCTTTCCTCCAATACTGTGGTTAACATCTTCATGATGGTTCTGTAATTTGTGTGTCTTGCTGCTGGGCAGCTCTGAAGCACCTATGGTACATGTATGACTGTCACATAGGGTAGCTTTTAACTGATTTCTTTGTTGTTAGTTTTTTCTTTCTTTCTTTTTTTTTGAGAAAAGATCTTGCTATGTAGTTTTAGCCTAATCTTGAGTTCACTATTTCATTGAAGCTGGACTTGCATTCAAGCAGTTCTCCTGCCTCTGCCTCCTAACTGCTGAGATTACAGCTGTACACCACAGATTTTTTATTAATTTTATTAGTAAAAAGACCAATAAGTATGATTAGATCTGTTTGTACCACTAGTGATACAAGCTGCAGTGGTTCAAGCAAGTGGGAACACATTAGTATGTGAATTTAAAAATAGTGATGATCTTTTTTGGTCTTGGAACTCAATGTGTTCTATTTAGGAATAGGCTTTTTATGGTGAAATTATTTTTTCTTATTTACTCGCTCAGTTTCATGGTTTGATATTAACTATTTGCACTTTCTGGTAAAGGATCTATTATGTCAATATCAATAAGACATTTGGGTAGAAATTAAACATTCATTGTCAGAATGTTTCACCTACATACCTTAGTTATTTTTCATTGCTGAGACAAAATACCTGACACCCAAAGTTAAAGGAACAAAGGTTTATTTTTGCTCTTGATTTATAGAGGTTTTAATCTATTGTCAACTGGCTCCAAGACAAAGCAGTGTGACAGAGGTATATTGAAGAGGAACACAGACCATGATGTGGCTGAAGACAGGAAAAAACAAAACAAAACAAAACAAAAAAAAAAGAACAAAAAAGTGAGCAAGACAGCCACAAGAATGAGAGGAAGAACCAGAACCACACTCTTTCTGTGCCTTATCTTTTATTCATGGCACTCCACCCCTAGGCAGGTAGCACTCCACCCTTAATCCTAGTGACCTTCTTCCTAACATTGCACCATAAGTCAACCTGTGTCACACACTCTAGATCCAGCCACCTCTGAAAAAGCCCCACCTATGACTGCATGGGCCTTTGGGAAGATGTCTAGACATAAGCCATAACACTGCAATGAGCCAAACATCTAGATTCTGTTCTCAGCTTGCATTCAAATGATTAAAATTGGCACACCTCTGTCCTTGTCAGTAAGCATGGTTGCTTTTAAAAAGCACTAATTTTGAACAAGGGATTTGCATTTTCATTCTGTGCTTGATTTACAAATTATGTAGCCAGTCCTGGCTGCTCATAATTCACTTATCTGAACCTAAAGAAGGCAACATAGATTTTTTTTTAGAGAACATTCTTAGTGGATTCTAAAATATGAAATTCTGTGATTCACAACAAATGATCTAGGGCCTGGTGACCTAGCTCAGCAGCATAAGCACTTGCCTGGCAAGAACAAGGTCCTGAATTTGATCCCTGGTTCTACCAAACAAACAAATAAACCAACACATGGCCAAGCAGCTATGACCCCCGGCCCAGGCCCAACCTGGGCCCCAGGTTGGACCAGAATGAACACCACCAGTCATCCCATTTGGCCTACTGGCAATGTTACAGAGAAAATGGAGGACCCCTTTGCAGGTGTCAGCAGGGTCTTCCCGCAGGGCAGCGCCCCAGTGAAGAGGGAAGCAGAAGATGGAGTTCCCTGCTGGTCACCTGTCAACTTCAGGCTGTTTCCAGTGGTTCACATTTCAGAGGGGACACTCCAGCAAGAAATGCAGTGGCTTCCCAAGGACTCCCTGCTGCTGGGAGTGGATTTCCACACCTGCCTTTGTTCAGGACAGATCAGACCTCAGAGCAGCTGCCTGAGCTGCCCCATTGATCGATCAGTCAATCAATCCATCAATCAATCGATCAGCTGGGCTGAGGCTGTCTGCCCCTCCCAGGCAGATCAGCATCTCAGATGCCTCCATACCAGAGACCTTGTCTGGCAAACAGCTCATGTTCTTTGTCAGAGAGCCATGATGAGGCTGTTTCGTTTTGCTCGTGAGTTTAAAATCGAAATTGGTTGTGTATATTTTTTTCTGCTGGACACTATTAAATAGAGCAAGATGTTGACTTAATCTGTTAGATTGCAGTACGAATGGTAGTGATTTAGTGTCCTCATATTAATATTATTTGTATTTATTTGAACAATAATGATAGAGAAGTGGTTGATTATTTTTAATTAATGCACTTTAAATAAGATGAAATGAAAAGAAGCCCAGAGAGCAAAGTGCATTACTTAAAGATGCAGTATATACTTTTCTCATTTTTAAACAGCACATATTTATTAAAAGAAAAATAGGTTAAAAAAAAAAAAGAAAGAAAGAAAAGAAAAGAAAAATAAACAAGAAAACAGGATCTAAAGAGAAACTTACTAGAAGCTGAAAGTTCCTTTTGGGCCCTAAACCAAGGACAGTTCTAATTCTCAACCAGGAGTAATTGTGCCCCCTAGTGGACATGTAGCACTGTCTGCAGGGGTGCCTTGTTGCAACACCTCCATAGAAGGAAATGCCCTGTTGGAATCTAGCCTTACATCCTACGGAGAACAGATGCACAACAAGAACGTTTCACCTGTAATCCCAGCTCTTGGGAGGCTGTAAACAGGTGGATCACTACAAGTAAGTCCCATCTAGTAGTGAGACCCTGTAGGGCTTTCCCTAAAATACAAAAAAAACACAAAAAACCCAACAACAAAAAGTTTCACCTGGTGTGTCAACAATGGCAGTGTTGATAAACCCTGCATAACTTACTGTAGAGACGGAGCACCCTTAACTCATAAATCTGAAATGATCTGAAGTCCAGAATTCTTTGAGTGCCAACACAGTGCCCTAAGTGAAAATTGCACGCTTGACTCCGTGTGTTGAGGCTGAACCATGCTGTGCTCATACTTGCACGAGACTTTGCAGGATACTCTTACACCTATGTTTCGGCCCTTTGGACTGTTTGTTTACAAGCCACCTGAGTTTCTCCCCAAATCTGTTTTTCCGTTGGGCTGGTTGCTGTATACTACAACCTAATCACCTACTGCAGAGAAAGAACAAGGAGGGAGAGTTCAATGAATAGCTAAGGTGAATACTGTGAAAAGTTTAAATAAAGTCACTACAAATTACTTTCTAGTTAACAGGAGTAAGATGACTTTCAAAGATGTGTGAGACAATCATTAAGATTTGATAGATTGTGTGTTGAATCTGCTCAACTGTTTTACTTTGTCATTGTTGATGGAGATGATAGGCAGTGTGTTCCATTCATGATTTCTTCAGGAAAGACCATGTTAGTCATCTCATTTGTGTGCAGAGAAAAGGCCTGTGCTACCTCACAAGTTGAAGGGTGAGTAACATGTATAGTTTTCAGGATGGCACACATTGTGTTACCTGGGAGTTTACATTCCCTAATGATCTGTGTGTCTAACAATACAGCCTTTTATATTTTTTGATTACAAAATGAGCAAATACTCTTCTTTTCTCAATTCTAGAACCAAAAAAGATTCATCTCAGTGAGCTTCATACTACTCCTTACTTCATACCACCTTACATTTTAGGATATCCCTGTAGCTTTTGATTCTGGTGATGCCAACATAAGCTCTGTCTTTTGCCATATTCAGTGCTGAAGCATTAAGAGATGTCTGCTTCTTCTTCAGTTCAAATATTTGCTTCCCTAGGTTTTTCTTTGCACAGACTAGGGGTATGCTGAGTTACTACCCCGTCTTGCAGTCATTTAGAATTTAATAAGTACAAATAAGTAAAATCAAAAGGATAGTCAAATAATATCAAAAATCTGTTAGACTTGAGTAAAGAGGCATTGTCAGTCTGTCTGATTTTTAGTATAACATTTACATAGAATTACCTTGGCTTAGGATTTATATCTCTGAATTAGTGTTAAGGGCTGAGTTCTGGGCCTCTTAGTCCTGAACTTATTAAAAGAAAAAAGTGGATGGGTCTTTTTAATAATAATCTTTTTAATTTTATTCCTTTGAGGCTCTTACATGTACCAATAAGAAGTCATGCTCACAAACTTAATTTTGATAAGCTCAGTAGTTGCCTTTGAAATAGTGAGAGACACGGGACACATAGAAACACAGGCATTAGTGATTGCATTCAGTTGGCCGCTCATTGGCAAAGTATCCTTGAAGACCAAACTCACTGGCTTATAAACACCCATTCTGCTTTCCTCAGAGTGAACCCTCTTTTATTCCAGAAATAGGAAGATGGTTAGACACAGAAATTAGCCTACATCTACTGTTTTAATCATCTGACCCACTGAAATTTTCTGAGGAATTTTTCAGGACTTAGATCAGCTGCCTTCAGGGTAGAATTTGCTCTCAGGATTAACATGGACTCTTTTCTTGAGGAAACTGCAAGCTTCTGTGTCTGTTACTACTTCATAGTCTGTAAGGGGTGTGGCTTCAGAAGGACCAACAGAATTCTCCAAGACCCCAAATGCTATGTTGGCTGAGTGGCCTATGGCTTTTGGTGATCTTTTGCCAGGACCTACAGAAGTGTCCCCTATGCCCACAGTCACTGTGCCCTGTGGACTGTCAGGACAGTTTCCCAAAGACGACATATTTCCTCTGTGCTTCACTCCCTTTCCACCACATGGGGCCATTCCTCTAACCGCACACTGCTGCTTTTCATGCCTTGGCAGATAGGTCATAGCCATCTGTCCACAGACTGTGCAGTCCGGGAGTTGTCACACACTGTCTGCCACACCTGCACATGACTGGAGCAGTTAGTGTGCATGTCCTAGAGTCTCATGTATTGAGGTAGACAGGAAGGCAAGAGATGCCTCTGTCCTCCTCTCCAGTTCCACCAAGCCCAGCCTAGAAATCTAGCCTCAGCCATCTTTTAATGTAAACCAAGCTGGCTACTTTTGGTTAACATTTTAATAAATTCTTCATGTCACATTCTGTTTTCTATCAGTTGTCACAATTTGCAGATATATTGGCCAACATTGTATAGCTAAAACTTGTTGGACTAGTAAAAAGATTTAATATTTATGATCAGAGATGTAGCACCTCTTCCCTTTTTCATTTCCCCATTCTTCCTTTCCTTCTCCTTTTCCTCATCCTCTTAGTCTTCCTAGGATCTAACCTAGGTCTTCACGAAGCTCTTTCCTTCTTTTTATAATAGTTTAAACATGTAACATGAGAGTGTAGCCTCTTTGGTAAAAGCAGGGAACATAACAGATCAAGCTAAATTCTACTTTGGCCGCCACACACACGCGCGCGCGCACCAGGAACAGTTCTTACATTAGTGCATCACACTGCACAGGTTCATTATCTAATATGTGCTCTTTCAAGTTGAGTCAGTGGGAGTGCTCGCTTCAGCAGCACATATACTAAAATCAAGTTGAGTCAGTGGGATTTAGATCTCACATAAATCTAGTCCATTCCTATTTGCCATTGTGGTAGATACATATACTGTGGTTATACCTATGTCACATTTTATTCTTTTACTAGCAGTAATGGGCTTTCTTTTTCTTAATGTCATGAACAGTGCTCTAATAATATAGGTTCTCTTGAACATACGTACATGTGTTTCTCTTGGGTTGATCTGTAGGAGACAATTTCCTCTCTCATAGTGCTGCTGTGGTTTATTTTGGAAGATTTTTCTCTAACCTTTAAAATATAATATTTAGGTAAGGCTCATAGGATCATAGCCTTTTAGAAATCAAGGCTATTTCAGGTCACTTTATGATAGGAAGGATTAACGTGTTGCTCGTCCTCTTAGCACTTAGTATTTCTATCCTGAGCTTCCTCCTGTTGCCTATGTATTTTTATGCTTTAATAAAATCCTTGTGGTGTCTCTGTTTTTTTTCCCTACTTAGTAACAGGACTTCAGATAAAATGTGTTGTTACATCTTGGCAGAGGCATTATTATTTTCAGTTTAAAACATAGGCTTTTTATAAAATACTTCCTTGAGGTAGGGTATCATGGTGTGGAGTATAATCCTGAGAATAAAGCTGAAGAGAATCCCTGAGTTAGAGACTAGCCTACATAGTGAGTTCAAAACCAGCTCAGATTACATAGAGATACATCTTTCAAAAACGAAACACACAAAAAAATTTTTAGTCACTCATTCTCACGAGATTATAATGAAGCTGAAGAATTTCTGTTTCTTAGTAATGTATCTGTTATAAGTAGGAGCACTGTGTGTTTATAGTGATGCTGGAGTAGTTGTAAAATTATGTACAGTATGAAAAACTTGATAATGATGTTGAAGTGCCATGTTAACCAGTTTATATAATTACTTTTTTATTATCTTAGAGTGCGCTTCTAAAATGAAAAAATTTCCTGTAATGCAGCCTGCTGTGTTAACCAGCAACAGCTTTGTGCGGCTTCTGTTTCCACTTTTGATTGAACCGTTTTTCCTTGTTCTTGGTTTAATCTCTTCTTGCTTTGTTCAGCATAGCACTAGACAGCAGGCTCTATGCCATACAGTTGCACACTGTATAACTTGTTGGGTAGTAGGCTGTCCTGTGTAGGTTGTTGTAAGTATTCTCCCTCATGCTTGCACAGTGACCAAGTTGCCCAACTGGACACTTCTCAGGACATGTCCCCAGTGTTACGTAACACTTTACTACATGTCTAAAAACCTCTTTGAATTCCTGTGGGTGGGAGGTAGGAGTGTGGCTCAGTGGTAGGTCCTGCTCAGCATGTGTGAGTCCCTGGGTTCAGTTCCTTGTGACCAATTAAATTGTAAATTTCTGTGTGTATGTGTGCGTGTGTCTGCCTGTCTATAATGGGTAGATGCAAGTAAACTAAAACATCATTGTCTTAAAAAATGTAACAGACTGGGGAAAAAATGATTATTACATTGGTAATCACTATTTGGTAAATGTTCACTAGTTCTTTGGGAGAGAAATTGAGCTTTTCCCAGTTATTGACGTTTTAGATCCAGTTGCTCTACCAGTCCTTGTAGAAGAGATACTGTCATGTAGATGGACACATAACAGAGTCTTCGAATAGAACAGTTTGAATTTTCATATAATACTTAAAGGTCAGTTTCAAAATATAGTTTGAGTAAAATGTTAAAGGATATACAGTTGATTAAAGCTCACTTAATTGAGATATTCATATTCAAAAACATCCTCTTTGTTCTTTTTTCTTGTGCTGTACTCATTTTATTAGTACTTGTTTGCAGTTCATGCAGTTTAGTCATCTTGGAGAGTGGTTATGTAGACATATTATAGCTAGTTTCTTTATTTTAAATTCCCTGTCTCCTCCTTTCCCTTTCCTCTTCCAATTCTCTTATCCCAATGTATCAGATCTCTGTATGTGGTAAATCTTTATTGTATTTCCCCTCCTCACCTCTCACCACCTTGTTTCCCTTGGACCACTTCCCTGTTGCAAGAGATCTGTCCCCTGTCCCTTTCTAGCCATCCTTTATGATTGTTGTTTTGTTTGTGCTTTGTCCCATTCATTTGATAGGTACCATACGATATTTAAACTTGTGTGTCTGGTTTATTTTACTTCACCTGGTACTTTCTGGATGCATCTTTTTTGCTGCAGATGTCTCAGATTTGTTATTCCTACACTGTTTTTGTTTTGTTTTATTGCAATATCAGGGATGGAACTCAGGACCTTGCACTTGCCATGGAGGCATTTATGCTGCTGCGCTATATTCCTGGCTCAAATTTGTTATTCTTGATAAGCTGAGTAGTGTTCTCTTGTGTGAATGGATACTACATTTTCCTTATCCAGGCTTCGGTTGATGAATTCACAAACTTTCCAGAATTTAGCTACTGTGAATTGTGTTGCTGTGAGTGTTGGTGTGCATATATCGCTGTAGTGGGATGTCTTAAGCACTTTGGGGGAGATACTTAGCAGGGGGTTTGCTGGTTTCTTATAGAGTTTCTAACTTCAGTTGTTTGAGAAGTCCATATACTGGTGTCCACAGAGACTGTACTGGTTTACATTACTACCAGCTGTGGAGGAGGTTTTTTTTTTGTTTTTTAAACACCACAGCCTTGCCAGCATTTTTTGTGTGTGCTGGGAATTGAACTCAAGACCTTGCACCTGCCAGACAAGTGCTGTGCCACTGAGCTATCTCTCAGGTCCTCACCAGCATTTATTATTATTTGATTTCTTGATGGATATTCTTTCTGGAGTAAAACAGAATATTACCATTATTTTAATTTGAATTTATCTAGTGGCCAGAGATATTGAACATATTTTCATATATTTGTTGACCATTTATATTTCATCTGTGAAGTGCCCTTGGATCAAATCTTATTATCAATAAAACTATATGTTTGACATGCATTATTTTATTTTTATTTATTTTTTGTTACAAGTTCTTACAAAATAGTTCAGGCAGGCATTGAACTTGCGGCGATATTCTTGCCTCAGCCTCGTGAGTTCTGGGATTATAGATGTGTACTGCCATCCCTGGCAGATGTCATAATATTAGCTGATTGGAGGTTTGATTTTGCCACCTAAACAATGTATCATGGGCCACTAGATTTGAAGGATAGTGCAAATCAACTAAACAGAATGCCTTCATTCATTTGCAAATCAGAGCTATAGGGATATAAGGCATTTTTGTGACCACAGTCTATGCCATCGTTTACATTGATCCTTTATAGTCTCTTCTACCTGTCATCTTCCTCAGTGGACTTTGTGGACTCATTGGACTTACTTCAAGGTTGGATTACATTTTTACCCTCAAGGACTAGGATGCTGTTTTGTTCTGGACATATGTTCACCAGTTTTGCTTCCTGAAAGCAGGAAGATGACCTCTTTTGAAATCTTGTAGAGGAAATTCTACAGCTTCCTTTATTTTATGTTTATTCATTATATATTATTCAGAAGTTTTGTTTTATGTTCTTGCTCTTTTTGTTCAGTTCTTGTTGTGAAAGGCAGGAACTTACTCTGTTTCTAGGACCAAGGTAGAAGAGTAGGAGGACAGTTATGAAGGCATTGGCATCAACCCAGGCAAGTTGTTTATTGCTCACTTTTCAATGTGGATTGTTGCTTATGTTACTTAACTGTTATCTTTTCATTTGCAAGAGTGGATATGGAATAGCACCTGTTGTACAGCGTAGACTTAAAGATTTGGAACAGTACAACACCAGACTCTGGCACATATTAAGTGCTTGCAGCAGTACGGTTTTTTTTTTTAAATTGTAGTTTATGTTCAGATAGTTGCTTTTTTCCTTCATGCTATTTAGCTTGGTTTCTTTAACTTGACTAACATCTTGTACAATGGTTCAGTTGCTTTCTTTCTTTTTTATTTGCTTTTCTTTATATTTTTTATTCATGTTACTGAGAAAAAGATAGACAAGCATGAAACAGTTTCAATACAGGTTAGTAAGACACACTAATTAATACATTGCATATTATTGTCTTCATAGCAGTTATTCAGTGGACAAGGTGCGTACATGTTGTCTAAACAACACTAGTATAAACTTTTTTTCTCAGTGAACTAACAGAAAGTAGCTCCTATCCAGGAGCAAGAAATATCTTTTCATTTTCTGAAATCCTCTATGATCTCTTTTTTTCAGAGTACTGTAATTTTCATTGAATAGATCTTTTACTTCTTTAATTAGATTAATTCCTAAGTAGTTGATTTTCCGTGGTGCTATTGTAAAAGTTATTGTTTCTTTAATTTCTCTCTCCTTGTGTTTGTTATCTGTGTAGAGGAATGCTACTGACTTTGTGTTTTGACTTTGCATCCTGCTGTGGTACTGAATTTGTCTATTCTAGTAGCTTCCTGGTGGAGGTTTTTGGGTTTTCCAAGTGGAGTAGCATGTCATCTGCAAATAATGATAGTTTAACTTCTTCTTTATCTATTCTTATTCCTTTCATTTCTCTTGTCTAACGGCTCCAGCTAATGATTCCAGAACTATATTGAATAGAACTAGTGATCAAGAACATCTTTGTCTTGTCCCTGATTTGAGAGTAAAATATTTCAATTTTTTCCCCATTTAGAATTAAGTTAGAAGTTGAATTGTAATAGTTGGCTTTTATCACATTGAGATAAGGCCATCTATTTACAGTTTTCTGTAGGACTTTGAACATGAATGAGTGTTGGACCTTGTCAAAAGCTTTTTCTGTATGAATTGAGATGATAATGTGGTTTTTGGATTTGGCTCTATTGATACAGTGTATTACATTTATAGATTTGCATATGTTGAGCCATCCTTGCATCCCTGGGGTGAATCCTACCTGGTCATGGTGTATTGTCTTCTTAATGATAAATTTGCTGTATTCTATTTCTAGGATTTTATTGAGGATTTTTGCATCTATGTTCAGGAGGGAGATTGGCCTATAGTTCTCTTTTTTAGTTGCATCTTTCTCTGATTTTGGTATCAGTATAATACTTGCCTCCAGGAATGATTTTGGGAGGATTATTTCCTTTTCAATTTCATTGAAGAGTTTGAGGAGTATTGGGATTTTATTATTGCTTGTCAATTTCTTGTAGAATTCAGCTGTGAATCCATCAGGACCTGGAGTTTTCTTTGTCCGTGTTTTTTTTTTTTTTTTTTTTTTTTTTTTTTTTTACATTTTGAATTTCATTGACTATTATTGGCTTCTTGAGAGTTCTTGTATCTTCTTGATCCAGTTTTGGTAATTTATACCTTTCTAGGAATCTGTCCATTTATACTGTGTCTTCGATTATGTAAGTAAAGATTTTCAAAATAGCTATTGATGATCTTCTGAATTTCCACAGCGTTTGTGATGATTTCACCCTTTTCATTCTTTACTGCTTGA
>PVKN010004466.1:0-33454 GCA_004027915.1 Capromys pilorides
TGTAACTGGTTTATTTTACTTAGCATAGTGTCTTCAAAGTTTAACATATTACAACATATGTAAGATTTCCTTTAATTTTAAGGCTGAATAACGCATCATGTGCACAGTCATGTTGCTTTGCAGTGGGAAGACATTTTGGGAGGTTCATCCTCAGGCACTTCTGTTGTGCATGTCAAGGAGTATTCTTAAACAAGCTAGGTGGTGTAGCCCAGCAATGTCTTAACTTTTTTGGCACCAAGGACTGGGTTTGTGGAAGACTGTTCTTCACCTGACCACAGAGGGGTGGGTGGATGGGTATTTTTTTGGGGGGCCTTTCCCCCTTTTCAGAGAATCTCTCCAGTGATGTTTGTTTTCGCTCATGTTGTCTAGGGCTAGCCAGTGAGTTTATCAAAACCGCGAGCTGAGACAGGATCATAGGTACACAGTGCAAGAAAGAGGCACCCAGAAACTGGTAAATATGATAATGAGCAGTCCATAGACTGACTAAAGTATGCCTTGGATTCTGACTTCAAGCCTGGGTCAGAGGCAGCTGTACATCAACTCACTTGCTGTTGCAAAGTTTGCCACCAGGCATAGCTTATCGCTTGCCACTCACTGATAGGGTTTTGATATGAGACTACAAGCAGTTGATTTGTTATGGTTTGTTATGATCTCTGCAACCAGACCTTTCCGCTCATGTTCATGTGTATCTGCAGATGCTTCTCACAGGAGCACTAGCATCACAGCCTCAGCTTCACCTCAGATTATTGGGCAGTAGGTTCTTGCGTAGAGTGCACAGCCTAGGTTCCTGCGCTTCTACTTTCAGTCTGACAGGAGGTGGAGCTCATGCCCTAATTCCAGCAATTGGGAGCAACTGTCAATATAGACAAAGCTTCACTCACCTGCTGCTTATCTCCTCTTTGGCCCAGTTCCCAATAGGCTACAGAATGGGCCTGAGGGACCCTGGTGTTCCTTATGTACCTAGGACAGTGGTGGCAACACTGGTGTAGTAATATGAGTCAGAAGCTTACTGTACCAAGGGAGCAAGGAATGAAGAACAAAGCACAAAGCCTGGGAAACCTGGCTCCTGGTAATTCCAGCAAGCTGGAGACAAAGATTCCTGGAGGCAGTGCCCTGTTTGTTGTTCCTTTACCTGGTAAGTTACCAATTAGTGATATGTGAACTAGCTGGTGAATGCCAGAAGGCAATATAGACAGCAGTTTGTTTTACACCAGATTATTTATGCACATTCCTTAGCTGTTTGTAGCCCTCAATAAATGTGAGAAGTAGGGCTGGGGAGATAGCTCAGTAAAATAAGCACTTGCCTGGCAAGCGCAAAGACCTGAGTTCAATCCCTGGTTCCACAAAAAAAAGTAAATCAATGTGAGAAGTTTCCCTGGCTGGGGACTCACTTAGACCAACCTCAGTGAGACCCCTGTGACTGATTTTATCCAGCCTTGCTGTCTTTCTTTTTATGGCTCGGATCAGTCTACAACACACTGGCACGCATGCTGCAGTGGGCTGTTTATAGGTAATAGGTACACAGTGCAAGGCCTGTTGATGTTGGAAGCACTAACATTCACCGTCACTGACATAGGCTGTGTATTAGGTACTGTTGCATGCATACAGTAGTCCGTAATAGCGCATGAACGTGGACACCATATTTTGTTTTCTGAGGGTGGACACTTCAGTTGTTTCCATCATTTTAGCTGTACTGAAACAATGCCTCTGTTAACATGGTTGCACAGATCTGTCCCCCCTCTTTTCCTCTCCCTCCCTTCTTTCCTCCTCCCTGCCATGCCTTTTTTTTTTTTTTTTTTTTTGGATAGGGTCTTGCTATGTAGTCCAGGCTGGCCTTGGACTAACTATGTAGCTCAGGCTGGTCTCGACTTTCAGTACCTTCCTGCCTCAGTCTCCTGAGTGCTAAGATTATAGGATGCGCCATGCGCAGCAAATAATCTCTTTTAGGTCTTGCTTTCAGTTATTTTGAGTATATACCCAAAAGTGAAGTTCTTGGCTCATATTGTAATTGTACTTTTGTTTGTTTTATTTATTTTTGTATTTTTGAGACAGGGTTTCACTATGCAATTCAGGCTGGCCTTGAGCTCACTTTTGTAGCCCAGGCTGGTCTTGAACTCACATCGATCCTCCTACTTCGGCCTCCCAAGCACTGGGGTTACAGGTATGCACCACCATGCCTGGCCCTGTTTTTTTTTCCTTTCTGTATTTAGGACAGGGTCTACATGATCTCACTACATAGCTCAGACTCGTAGTGATTCTCTTGTTTTCAGCTTCCCAAGTGCTGGGATTACAGGTGCATGCCACTGGGCCTAGTCTTAATTGCCCTCTCAGTGCTCCCGTGGGCAGGACTGGCACGGCACACCAGGAATCGTGCATTCCTGGCCACTGCATTCTACCTAAGCAGATACTGTAGTCTGCTGAACTATCAGGCCAGCCCTAATTGTTTTGTTTTTGAGACAGGGTTTTGTTCAGTCTGGCCTTGCACTCACTAATGTAGCCCAGGCTGGCCTTGAGCTTGAAGTGATCCTTTTGTCTTAGCTTCCCAAGTGCTAGGATGACAGGTGTGCTGCACTGCCATGCCTGGCCTACTTTTAAGTTTTGAGGAACTGCATATTGGTGCCATTTTATTTTTCTACCTGCAAGGCACCAGCAATCCAGTTTCCCTGGCATTTTTGCCAACACTTACTACTTTCTGTTTTTTTCTTCATCAAGGCTTTATCATAGCTATTTACCAGACGTGAGGGTTTTTTTTTTTTTTTTTTTTTTGTCTTTTTGAGACAGTGTTTTGCTGTACAGTTCAGGCTGGCCTTGAGCTCACTTTTGTAGCCCAGGCTGATCTTGAGCTGCACTTATCCTCCTACAGCAGCCTCCCAATTGCTGGGATTACAGGTGTGCTCCACCACACCTGGCTCTAGATGTGAGATTGGCAAGTGGTAATCTGAAAGATTAATTTTTTACCTCCTGATTTCTTTTTTTTTTTTTCTTTTTTTCTTTACAGGATCTCACTATGCAACTTGGACTCGTAGTGATCCTCCTATTTTCAGCCTCCCCACTGCTGGGAGTACAGGTGTATGCCACCATACCCAGACTCTGGGACTCTGAAGCTGGCTCAGTGCACCAGGAGGCGGGCTTGGCATGGCATGTGGTGCCCAAGATTGAACTGTGGTCCCTGTGCTTGCCTAAGCAGGCACTTTAGTCTGTTGAGTTATCGCTGGCTGCTTTTTTTTCTTTTAATATCTTTTTTTTTGGGGGGGGCACTACCAGGGATATTTCTCATGGTTTGACAGTTTTGAAAAGGTCAGTTGAAAGATGACATGAATGTTAGTTATATGGGAGGAAATGTTTATTTTCAGACATTAGAAAATCATAGTGCCAATGGTGAGAGGAAATAAAAAGGGCACCTAATGCTTGTAAGAGTTATGTTAAAAATATAACAAGGTTAATTTTTGAAAGTACTCTTAAGAGTGCTAAGAGATACCATGGTGTCGCAGGTGCCTGTAAGATTGTTGAATTTAACATTCAGTCCTCTGTGACACCTTTTTTCTTTTTAAACCCATACATGGGCAGTAATCCTTAAAAGCAAAATAATCAACTTAAAAGAACCAGAGCTCTAGGTTGATACTGAACCTCCTTGCCTTGAACTTGGGTGTGGTGTTGTTCAGTTGGAGTTAATAGTTAATTGGGCATGGATCACCTTATCAGATCATTTAAATAGGACAGAGCCCTTTAGGGTATACATTATTACTGTGAACCTTAGAGATCTGATATCAACAACTTAGTTCCTGACTATATCATTGTCTTGGGTAGAATATTCTTCTAATACCCATTCCACAAAATAATGCGATAGAGTTTTATGGAAATGAGGTACATCGCAGTAGTGGAGGGTCTTTTTTTGAGACAGGGTCCAGAGATGTAGTTCAGGCTGGCCTTGAACTTACTATATAGCTCATACTGGCCTCAAATTCACAGCAATCTTCCTGTCTCAGCCTCCTGTTGGTAAACTTTCCTATCAGAGAATACACTGCACCTTCTTCCTTCTCAGGTTAGGTTTGAAAGTTGACCTGGAGAGAACTTTTCTTAGGTAAAGAGAAGCAAGTTTAAAAATTCTGCTTACTGTGTTGTTGAACCAAGAAACACATGAGTCAAGGACATTTTAAAAAAGAAAGTGTGTTTGCTGACCAAACTTGCTATCGTCTGTAAGAAAATGTACGCAGTTTCTGCTTTTTTGTGCATGAGAAATGCTCGAGAGAGGAGCAGAGACCCCGAGCCCTGGTATGCAGAGGAACATCGCAGCGCTGAGTAACCGTACCGGGCATTTATTTCCTCACTTGCTCCTGAGTTAGTTCTCTGCACTGGCTTTGGAGGTGGAATCCAGGGAGTATGAGTAGCAGAACATAGGGCTCCCTAGCTTCCCATCTTTAAGGCAGCAGTACATGTGTCTGCATGCGGGGGTGAGAGGGGTTGGGGGGGCGTTTACCGTGGTCCATCCTCGCAGGCTGCTGTGAGCTGGATCCTGAGTCGGCATGGTTGCTGCTCTTAGCCAATGACTGCCTCTCCAGTGGTCTTGTTCATGGTTCCATTGGTCTAATTGTGAGCCTGGAGGTAGCATTGCCAGTGACGCTGTCAGTGCAGTGTAGTGGTGACAGCAGCCCTGTAGCAGCAATGTCTGTCCTTTGAATATAGGACATGTGCCACTTTCTAAAGTAGTTCCGAAAGTTCTTTTTCAAGTCTTTAATTGGTTGTTCGTACTGTTATGGCTGCCTTGATTTTCTTAATAAATTCAAACCATTCCATGGTCTTTTTGACTTTGGCAAAGTTTAGAAAACACTAAGTATGGGCTGGCGAGATAGCTCAGTGGTCTAAAGTGCCTGCTTAGGCAAGCTTAGGCAACCTCAGGGACTGTGGTTTGAACCCGGCGCCACATGCTGTGCCAGTCCCACCCCCAGGGCAGGCTGAGCCCGCCATAACATTAAATAAATAAACAAACAAATAAAGAAATAAATGAACAAAGTTAACATTCCTAAAAAAAAAAAAAAAAAGAAAAGGAAAAGAAAACAGGCATCACTAAGCTTAAGCCTATGAAAATACCTTTTTTAGATTGTAGTACCAACAACCACATTAAAGTAAGCTGGAAACTGACTTTATTCCAATAGACTAATCTTAAGAGACAAATAGATCTGTTTTGGAGTGATAACTTTCTTTTTTTAGAAAAAAACCTTTTTTCTTTTTACAAAAGAGTCTTTGCTTAACAAAAGGCAAGTTAAGATTTTGAGTTAAAAATATTTGAACCAGTCATGGTGGCTCACTCCAGTAATCTCAATGTCTAGGAGGCTGAGTCAGGAGAAGTTCTGTGTGAGTTCAAGACTAGCCTGAACTCACTGCATAGCAAGACCCTGTCTCAAAAAAAAAAAAAGATTTTTGCAAAGTTTTATCCCTTAAAAACCTCTTAAGTATGTATTTTCAATCAAGAGAGGTGCCTCATTCCTTGTGGCCAAGTAGTGCGTGCACTGTGGGCATTGCTTCAGGTGCATGGTACTTCATTCTGCAGGGCATTTGCCTGCTGCATTAGTTTTCTCTTGCTGCCGCACCGAGTGGCCACAAGTTGAGGGGCCAGGAGCAGCAGGAGCGCTGAGCCCACGTCTGTGAAAGCCTCGCTAGGTGTATGCAGAGTCCACACACTGCACATGTGGGCTGCTGGCTGCCCCCACTTCTTGGTTGCTCACTCTTAGCTTGCTGGTTTCTGAGCCCTCTCCTGTCCGTGCAGGTCCCCTGCCCCTCCGGGCAGTCAGGAAGAAGCTCCTCTGTGGGAGCACAGCCCTCACTCACCTGCCCTCTGTGGCGTTGCTCTGCTGCTGTGCTATGTCCTGCCTCATGGTTGCTGTGCTGGCCCTGCGCCTGGCCTGAGCTTCCAGCATGGCCTCTCCTGAGGGCCCTGCAGGCAGTGTCTCAGTTAGGAATTGAACGGGTTAGAGCTCTGTCCCATGGGCACTTTTATACCGGATCGTGTCCACAGTAAAGCTCTTTAAATTTTCCAGGGCATGTGCCCGCAATTTAATTGTTCAAACTTTGAGCTGTGCAGATTAAAAGACCACCAAAAAAGTAGTAGTGTGTAACCTGCTGCGTAAGCTATCTTTTCAGAGATATTTTACCTTTGGTAGTAACATATTTTCTTTTATAGACCCCTGTATTTACAAATTTAGAAAGACATTAATGGTTTTTTCATATTTGTTTATTTTTGAATACTAGGAATTGAACTCAGAACCTCATACTTGCCAGGCAAACACTTTTTTTTTTTTTTTAAATTTTGAGAGAGAGTCTAGTTCTTGTTGTTCAGGCTGGCCTTGAACTTGAGGCAGGCCTCCTGCCTCAGCCTCCCGGAGATGACAGGTGTGCAACACCACATCTTATGAGATCTGCTTTTTGCTTAAAACATTGTTTTGACGTTCTCCATTATCCTTCATGTTCCCTCCCTGTCTCTGGTGCCTGGGGATGCTTGGTAGCTTTTCAGTACCTGTTAGTTGGTAAGTGGTACACCTGGAATGCAGCCCGTGTTGCATGAAGTGGTCCACAGAGGTGGACTGTGTTATGCAAAAACTCACCTTTGGTGAAGGACAGCTGCCCAGTAATGTGACTTGGTTTGCGAGCTCTGCTCACTTTGTTATCACTTTGTTTTCTTTCTTCCTTTCTTTCTTTTTTTTTTTTTTTTTGGTATCAGGGCTCAAACTCACTTTGCGATTGCCAGGCAGGTACTTCTGCCATTGAGCTATCTCCCCAGCCTTCACTTTGTTTTCTTTCTATAGCTTTATTGATTTTTAACTGATGTACAGTGAACCCAGCATATTTAAAATGTACATTTGATAAATTCTGACACATTTTATTTAACACCTGTGAAACCGTTGCCAGTATTAACTAGGGGTCTCATCCAGCAGCCCTAAAGTGTTCTTGTGCCCACAGCCCCTTTTTCCACCTCCCTGCGCAGGTGAAATGTAAAGTACTTGTGCTGTTAGCCGAACAGCTACCCAGAGTGAGTGCGTGGCTGTCTTAGTTACTCTTCTCTCGTTGCTGGGACAAATACCTGACACTCAGAATGAAGGAAGGAAACGTTTATTTAGTTCACAGTTACTGGTGGTTTCAGTCCATATTCGGCTGGCCCAAGGCTGAGTGGAACAGGGCAGAGAGCAGCAGTTCATGGCGGCGGGGCAGCAACAACAGCAACAGAGACAACTGACCAACCAGGGCAATAGAGAGCAACAGAAAGTCTGTTTCTCTGTCTCTCTTATATCACATTCAGGCTCTCTGCCTCAGGCTATCTGCCTCAGACCACATCCATAATCCCAGCAGTACTAAGATCCATAATCCCAGCAGTACTAAGACATAATCCTAGTGGATCATGAGTTAGTCTCAAACTGTAGAAGTCCCTGCCCCATGATTGCATGAGGCATTGGGGGAACAACCAGACATAAACCGTAACAGCCTCTGTCTTAGGCGATACCTTACTTTGTAAGAGCCTTTTTTCCTAATAACCCTAAGGCAGAAGTAAAAGCGGTGTCTGCGTCAGCAGGTGAGGGAACAGACTGAATGTACTTAGTAGCAGAGAAATGGACTTTTATTTAGTTTGAATTGAAGATTTTGTACACTTGAATCAGATGTGCTTTCTCTGTTAAACAGTAATTCGCTTGATGTCGGCATTTGCACCTAGTATATCTCTTAAAATGAAGGGAACTAGTTAATGCTAGCAGCTTTGCTCCTGATGAACCATAAAGAGTGCGTGTGTTTGCAGGATCAAAGGTTGAATAGTCCTCAGAGAACTTACAGTCAGAAATAGTGCAGTGTGGCAAATAGGAAGTGCTGCCAGTGATGGTTGTGTGGGTTTGTAGATTTTTTATAGGCTAGGGGAGCCAGAGTCATGGCAGTAGAATTAAGGACTTTCAGTGCAGACCAAAGTTCTTCCAGCAGACGAGCTTTAGGGGCAAGTTCTCGAGCGCAGCCTCCTGCCTGGCCTTGCTCACTGCCTGCCTGCTGGTGTTTCCCCTCCAGGGTCATGGTTTTGCCTCGTTTTGTGTCCACGTTTCCACATTATTGTTTCAGGCCATTTTTAAGCCATTTTGAGCCAGCCCCCAACCATGCGCAGTTCTTTCCTGGGCTCTTCAGACGACCCGAGCAGGAGCCAGCTTCTGTTTTCCTTAGGCGCTCGGTACAGAGCTGCGTGCATCTGGGTCCCAACCGTGCTGTTACTCCCTTTGTTTGACTGTATCGTGGTCTATTTTTTATAGAATGCATCTTTTTTGGGAACATCTGGCTTTCTCACAAAAACCGACGGTACTCTGTCTAGGTCTGTTACCCTTAGGAGACAAGGGAGGAAGAAAGGAACTGCATCTAGGCTCACATAACCTACAGGCTGTTGGTGCCATGCTGCATGGCTGTAGTTTTCTTGTGTAAATCGATGGTTTTATAGAGACTTGAAGAATCCAGGCAGCATTACATAATGCACATGCGAGTTGCAGTAAACTGGTACAGACAGGGAGCTTAACCAGCCTGTCTGTCATGATTAAACCCTACTGCCATTGGTAGGATACATTCTTTGTGAAAGTTCTTCGTGTCACTCAGTCTGTTTATACCTTTCCGTCTCCTCTTAGGCACATCACACCTGAGAAGTTTTACGTGGAAGCTTGCGATGATGGAGCAGATGACGTGCTCACCATTGACCGCGTCTCCACAGAGGTCATGCTTGCAGGTACTGCTGGCCAGAGCTGCTGCCAGGGCTGCGTGGCCTGGGGAGGTCTTGTGTGCGGGGCCCCTGTCCTTCCTTGGGATACTTACTCTAAGGTTTGGGTGTGGGTTGAGTGCTTCCTCCTCAGGATTTTAACTCTTGTGCCTCCTTTAATTTTTTGAACTTTCTTTTTATGAAAAGGATTTTTAGGTAGTATTGTACTATCTGTGTACTTCAATAACTTTAGAATGTTTTCTGTATTCCTTTATCTGCATTCTGACAGGATTGGCGTAGATGGCTAAGCTTTCCAGAAGTAGAGTTTGAGGTATTTGCCAAAAACAGTTTCTGCCATAAGTGTAAGAAATTTTATCAACTGCTTTTTTTTGGAACTGGGGATCGAACTCAGGACCTTGTACTTGCCAGGCAGGCACTTGTGCCTCTGAGCTATCTTTGCAGCCCCTCTGCTTTATTTTTGTTTTGGATTTTTTTTTTTTAATGACTTGGCAGATAATTTAAGAGATAAAAATAAATGGCACATCACTAAAATTTTAGTCATTTAGATGTTGTCCAGTTATATTTTGGTTTTGCTTCTCTGGTATATGAAAAACCACAAAACATACCACAAGTTGTTTCAATTGTGTATAGAACACTGATTTTTAAATAGATTAGGTGAAATAATTTTGATGACAAATTAACGATCATATGGTGTTACCAGTTACAATTTCATTTCATTGGCTTGAAAATTCCAGTTCACCACCAGAATTTGCTTCTTTTTTTTAATGTTTGACTTACTGTAGAGCAGGCAGTCAGTATCCTCTGAATACAGGAAGTAACATAAAAGTACTTCCAGTCATAAAGTGTGACTGTAAAATTTCCATTTCTTTGGTGAGTTCTATTATATTTGTAGGTGCCATAGATGTAGTTTTCTTTGGATGCAGTGGACTGTGGAGAAGTTGATATTTCCTGTTCGTTGCTTGGTGTCTGTGCTCCTTGAGCCAATCGGCTTTCATCGGCCTTGGGGCCTGGTTCCTAGGGCCTGCTTACACCAGTAGTTTAATTCTGCCTTTTACCTTGGTGGCAGAAGCTCCTGTCTTCTCAGAGCTCTGATGTATGGGTGTGTTTTCAGATACCTTTGACCTTCCAGTGACATCTTATTTGAGGATAGAGATTAGTGACCATCTTAGTAGACTGACAAGCTAAGCGTGGGTAGTTTGCATGTGAAGTCGTCCTCACCAGGGAGCTGGGAAATACGTTGACCCAGCGTCAGCAGTGAGGGCTGTCTTGCGGACACTTGCTTGGCCAGTTTCTTCTTACTGTTGGGAATGAGGACCATAGCCCGGGAAAGAAAGATTTTTCTTTTTTATGAAAAATTAATATGTATTGTAGGACTTGTCAGGGCTTTGTTACTGCTGTACTTGTGTTAGTGTAGTTCACAGCTGTGTCAGTAGTGCAAGTGCCATGGCAGGTGACCTTGGTGCCGGCAGCACTTTCTCTGAGCTCTTTGCACAGATCTTCCGGTCTCCCCTACAGTTGTGTCTGAGCACAGCTAAGCACGCTGCGTTCTTCAGGGAAACCCAAGGGCATTGTAGACTTTTCCCAATGACTAGCATAACAGAATTACACTCATGACTGTGTTCAAAAAGGAGGCCTCGGGTTTGGGTTAGTGGTTCTGAAATGAATTTCAGGATGATAAAAAGTGGTACTTAAAAGTTTTTGGCAGCATAAGCTTGGGAAGCCTTGGATTTGACCTCAAGCTTGGATTTGATGTGGATCAGCTCTCTTGTGAGGCCCTCGTCTTATTGTCCTAGTAAGTGTTGCAGCTGCCTAGGACTAGAGCTCATTTGAGGTGAGCCAGACAAGCTTATTTGTGGAACCTCCTGCCTCCACTTGGGGCATTGTTTTCTAAACTAGAGCTCTGCAGGTTGTGGTTTGTGAGCTCTGTTGGCTGAGTGTTAAGAATTGTGCAGCAAGCTTGGTAAGGTGCTGCGTACCCGAAGCACAGTGTGGGCCCCTGAGTCCGGGCGCTCCTGTGGAAGTTGCTTCCCCGTCCTCCCTGGGCCTCGCCTCCATGCCAGGGTCCTGGCTGTGGACAGGCAGTCTTTGTATTCTGGTAGTTGAAAATCTGGTCTCAAACTCTTACTTCCATTTATTCTTTAATGTCCTTTTTTTATTGTTGTTATTCTTTAATGTTCTTAAAGACATAAGTACTTAGTTCCTGGCAAGAAAGTTAAAAAAACTTAGTTGAAAGTTGGTGTTAGAAGCAGCCCACAATGTACGGGAAATACCTGACTGTCAACCCCACGTTCTAGAGAAGTAGAGACCTTTCCAAGCTGCGCAGACAGTTCCGTTTTAGCATCTGCCCTATTGGAGGTCTTACGTTAATGGAGGACCATTACTTTTTGGCAGAGAAATCACGCATGTCGATTTAGTTAAAGTAACTTGAAATCAGCCTGAATTTCATTTCCTATGACAAGCTTTTAAAATCTAATCTTTCTTTCTTTAGTCAAGAAAGATGTCCCACCTTCCGCTGTCACAAGACCAATATTTGGTATACTGGGCACAATCCGTCTGGTGGCAGGTAAGAGAACATAAGCAAAGAAGCCAGGGAAGGCGACGGCATTAGACTGGGAGAGTGAAAAACACGCACTTGGTAGCATGCTTTATTCATTTTTTATGTATTTAGTACAGGGTCTACAGGGTCTCACTACACAGATCGGACTCACAGTGACCCACCTGTTTTCGGCCTCTCAAGTAGTAAGATTAAAGGTGTGCCGCCACGCTCAGCCTCAGTTGCCCTCTCAGCATTCCCTCATGGCGGCGGTGGGTCAGCGTGGCACACTGGGGATTGATCCTTGGTCCCTGTAGCTGCCGATGCAAGCACTTTGCACTTTAGTCTGCTAAGCTGTCTGGCAGGCCCAAAGAACTTACAGTAATAGCATTTGGTTAACTTTTTTTTTTGTGTGTGTGTGTGTGGCTGGTTCAGCCCACCCTGGGGGTGGGGCTGGCACAGCCTGTGGTGTCAGGGATCAAACTGCAGTCCCTTCACACTTGCCCAAGCAGGCACTTTAGACCACTGAGCTATCTCACCGGCCCTGGGCAATAAGTCTCTAAGGTACATATTTGTTACTACACTTTCTAAAAGTAAAATTCCCCAAATGATTAAATGTATTAGCTTGAAATTCTACTTAAAAGAAAAGTTTCATGTTTGGTTGAATTATAACTAGAGTTGAAGTTGCTAACTAGGTAGATTTTTTTTTTTTTAAATAAATTTTTATTTTATTTTATTTTTTATATATCTGGTACAGGATCTACATGGTCTCACTACACAGGTCTGACTCGTAGTGATCCTCCTGTTTTCAGCCTCCCACGCGCCACCAGGCCCAGTCTCATTCACTGTCTCAGTGTGTCCCAGGTTGGGGCAGGCACGGCAGCTGGGGATCGAGCCCCCAGCCCCTGTATCTACCTAAGCAGGTGCTTTAAACCTCTGAACTGTCTGGCTGCCCCTAAATAAATCCTAAGAGGATTTAAGTAATTTTTTTCCCTCTCTGTACTGAATACCAGGCCTTTGGCCCTGAACTGTGTCCCCCTCCATATTTTCACGTTTTATTTGGAGACAGGGTCTAAGTCACCCAGACTAGGCTCAGACTTGCAATCCTGCTTCGGTCTCTCGAGTGCTGACATGACAGCTGTGTGCCCCCACAGCTAGCTAAATACGATTTTTTTAAAGTATATGTGCTGCCAGAGCGAACCCCTAAATACAATTTTTGAGGGACCATTCACCTTGTAAGGTGGCAGTGGACAGTGCCTAGAGCCAACCGATGTGCTTGCCCTCGTTTGCAGTGGCACATGGGACATCAGGAGTGGCACAGGGACGTGCTGCCCTGCGTGGGCTGGGTCTGCTGACTGACAGTGAGGCCTCCCTTCAGGCCACCTGCTGGGAATGGGACCTGAGCAGGGCCGGTCAGCGGCCATTTTCTGTCCACTTTCTACCAGCTAAGCCGACTCACTCCTTTGGTTAGCAGAGGTTTTGCTTTCTTTCTGAGAACGCATTGAGAATAGTACACTAGTCTTTATATTCATAACTTGTAAGCTTGTTTTAAAACATGGGCCTGTTACCCGAATACCACCGGTGCCACTTCCTCTGAGTTTTGCTTTTGTGATTCAGTTTTTTGTTTCAGTGTTGGCACTGGGGTTCAAGCCTAGGCGCTTGCAGACGCTGAGCCCACGCTTCACCCGGGCTGTGTCCTGAGCACCAGCTTTTATAGTGATATGTGTCTCACTGTGCTTTTTCCAGGTAATTATCTTATTGTCATTACCAAAAAGATGAAAGTAGGCGAGTTTTTCAATCACGTAATCTGGAAAGCAACAGATTTTGATATTCTTTCTTATAAGAAGACAATGCTGCACTTGACTGATATTCAGGTAAGATCTGGATGCTATTGTTTACTGCAAAAAACAAAGATGTATAGCGCTGGGCAGGCTTGCAGAAGACAAGGCGTGGAGGATTTCTGTTAAGGCTCATCATTAATGAGGTCTTTTTCTTTTTTGCGGGACTAGGGATTGAACTCAAGACCTTAAGCTTGCCAGACAAGCACTTACTCTACTGAGCTATCTCCCTGGCCTCAAACATACATAGAATATAGAAGTCGTGCCTCTGGGAGTACTGTCACTGTCACTGTGGAAGAGACGCAGGGGGCACAGTGAGGAGATGTGCTCAGCCATGAGCAGGAAGTGGCTGAGATAGAAGGGAGTGTTGGGGAGGAAGGGATGGCACCACTCTCCTGGGGTGACACCTTTACCATCAGGGTGAAGGGTCAGAGTCAGCCCAGCCTTGGGCAGCACTGGCAGCAGCCATGGGCATTCCACACCCTGAGCTATAGGGCAAGGAGAGGAGGGCAGGCTCTGATAAATCTGTTCCTTAACAAAGAAATAGGTTATTTATTTGTTTTATTTAGCAGTACTGGGGATTGAATTTGGGACCTTGAGCTTGCCAGGCAGATGCTTATACTGCTGAACTATATCCTTGGCCCCAAGAAATAAGATATTGTAAATTCTCGTGTTTCTGATGCTTCAACTTATAGTGGGCCAAAATATATGATTTTTACATCTTTTTAAAATTTCCACACACAGTTATAGTTTCAGAGAGTTTTAATATTTTGACAAAAAATAACTTTGGCAAGCCATTGGACCAGCCCCAGCTTCTCTTAAGGTGGGAGCTGTAAAGGGGCTCTGGGGGGCTCGTCGCTGCCCCAATGGTACCTGTCTTCACGGGTGTGAGGAAGACGCGCGTGGTGTCTTGGCTGGTTCTCATTTGTGGAACCTCACAGTTTGAAATCAACATGATTTCTGACATCTGTACAGTTGTTTATTTAGAGTATTTGCTTCTTAAAAATTGGAAGTTGTGTTTTTATACCTAAGATTACAAAAATGTTTACTTCTGAAAGAAAAATTGTTTTTCTAAGATATATACCTTATCTATGACTTTTAAAAAATAAAATTATGGCAGGGGGCACTTTAATAAAAAGTATGTGTTTCATACCATAAAGCTTTTTACTTTTTTTATATATATACTGAGCTAATATATTCATTATCCACAATCCAACTAAAAATTGATATTATGTAGGTTTGTAACATGCTAATCCTTTGGTAATCATGAACCATTAATGAACATTGGCAGTTACTTTTAAAACATAGATAATCAATTTCAATCTTGTTATTCATGGGAAAGCCAGTTATAAAATTATTATCCAAAAATAAAGTTAAATGTTTCTTTTATTGAAATTTTTTAAAAACCTCTTGTTTTATAGTTTTTTTGTTTGTTTGCTTATTTTGAGACATGATCTCACTATGTAGTTCAAGCTGGCCTTGAACTCACTGTGTAGCCCAGGCTGGCGTTGAGCTTGTGGCGATCCTCCTGCCCCGGCCTCCTCATTGCCAGGATTATAGGTGTGTACCACCGTATCATAATCAATCTCTGTTTTAAAGAAAAATTAACTTTGTTTTTTTTTTCCAGTCCAAACCAGTAAAGTTTCTTGCAGATGGCGGTAGTGTTCCTCTGTTTATTCTCTGGCACTGGCCCCTCTTGCATTTATGTTTCACTGGCCAAGTGAGGAAGGTGCACTCAACAAGCAGGGCTGCTGTGAAGTGTCCAGCGTACCATAGGCTAGAGAGTAAGAGTTGTGAAGGACACCAAAAGGAAGAAAGCCCACAAGCCGGGGCCTTTGGGAAGGCCTTGGTGGGGCTCTAGAGTGGCCCCTGGCTGGGGACACAGCCACACCCCCTTCACTGGCCAGTGGCAGTTAGTGGGGCTGCGCTTACGTGCTTTTGTAGTTCTCTTCATTCTGCCAGAGCTTGCCCCACTCAAAGCACTGACTCCTGTGTTCACAGTTACAAGATAATAAAACATTCCTGGCGATGCTCAACAGCGTCCTGAGTGTGGATGGGTTTTACTTCTCCACAACCTATGACCTGACCCATACCTTGCAGCGGCTGTCCAACACCAGTCCAGAGTTCCAGGAGATGAGTCTTTTGGAGAGGGTAAGCTTGGCCTTCGGTGGGTTTCGTTTGCTTTTTGTAAAGGAGCATGGCTTTTTTGGGCATATAGGTTTTTATTGGTTTTTGTTGTTGCCCTTCCTCCGTGCTGGGGCCAGCGCTCAGGCTGCACGTGTGCTGGCTGGGAAGGTGCTGTGCTGAGTGGTGCTGCTGCCCCAAATTCTGTTTTGTTTTGTTTTTTTGTCTTTTAGAGACAAGGTCTCATTATGCACTTTAGGCTGGCCTTGAGCTTACCCTGTAGGCCAAACTGATTTTGAACTCACAGTGGTCCTCCTGCCTTCTGCCTCAGACCTCCAAGTGCTGGGATTGTGGGTGCATGCCATCAAACCTGGCATGCCCAGAATTCTGGATGTTCTTATTTTTTGGCTGTATTAGGACGAGGATCATGGGGGTGGGGTGATGTTTGAGAATATAAACTATATTTCTTTCCTTTTTTTTTTTTTGTTTGTGTGTGGTACTAAGGCTTATACCCATGGCCTCATACCAGACAAGCACTTTTTATTTTATTTTGCGATGATAAAGTCGTAAGTTGCCTAGGCTATTCTCAAACTTCTTACTCTCCTGCCTCAGTCTTCTTAATATCTAGGCTAGGAGGCATGCACTACCATGCCTGGGACCCTGTTTAAATGTATATTAGGATTTTACGTTGAAGGCCCTGGCATCTATATGTACACAGACAAGATAGAAAACCATAGGTACTGAGGAACCAAGTCCAAATACATGTAAGTAATTGTAGGAAAACGTTTTAAATTTATAAATATTAGTAGGTTACCAACTACTAAGTTTGAGATGTAGAATCTTTAAACCAGCATTACAACTACCTGTAATTCTTAGCTCTCATTTTCCTATATTGTTATCAATGTAATGGGCTTATAAAAACAATTTTCCTGCTGTTGATTTCAGCAGAGATGCTATTCATGTTTTATTTGGAAAAGTAATAGTACAGTGTAAGAATTTGAAAAATACCCAAGTATTTTGTTTTGTGAGTTTTGTGTGTGTGTGTGTGCGCGCGCGCACGCGTGCATGCACGTGCGCACACGTACGCACATGCTTGCATGCGTGCATGTGCTGGAAATGGAACTCAAGACCTTGCGCTTGCCAGGCAAGCAATGTACTGCTAAGCTATATCCTTGACCCTATGTTAGACAGAGACAGAGACAGAAACAGACAGACATGGGGGAGAGGGGGGAGAGAGAGAGAGAGAGAGAGAGAGAGAGAGAGAGAGAGAGAGAGAGAGGAGTGTTTTCATTTTTATTTTTTAAAATTTATTGGATACAGGGACTCACTATGCAGTTCAGACTTGTAATAATCTCCCTTGTCTCAGCCTCCCCAGCACTGGAGACTACAGGTGTGTGCCACCACACCCGGTTTCATGGCCAGCACAGCCCACCTGGGGCTCTGGGGCCAGCATGTCATGCAGTAGTGGGGATCAAACTTGGGTCCTTGTTCTTGCCAGGCAGGAGACTGCCAAGCTATCTTCCCAGCCCCATGAGTGTTTTTAAGATTAGGTCCTATATGCTCTTAACCAAAAGGTGCTGCTGTTCAGGAACTTGGATAATTGCTGTCTTGTTTTTTTATTAACAAGCCATGGATTTGTTTAGGGAGTAGGAAGTTTAAAGGGTTTCTGTCACTCATTGTGAGATAGGCACACAAGAGAACCCCCTAGTTAACCCTGGGGGGCCAGTGGGGAAGCTAGGAGGAATCTGGGGGCAAGTGTGGCCTTAGTGGAGAATGGGGCTTAGTGCCTGGTGATTGGTTAATTTGGGGAGAAAGCCTAGGGGAGACCCTGGTCCTATGGAGTGAGGCAGAGACAGGAGCAGAACAGTGACAGCAACTTTCCCAAAGTGAGTGGATTGCTGACCACTGCACTTCCTGTCCCTGTTCAGCTCCTGCCGGAAGTCCCCGGATGGGTACAGAGGGTAGGAGTTCTCTTTTTGTAGAGGCTCGGCATGGCAGATCTTGGACTTGGTTTTCATTCTTCTCTCAGGCAGATCAGCGGTTTGTCTGGAATGGTCATCTTCTGCGAGAGCTGTCTGCACAGCCGGAGGTAATGGACACAGGTCTGCCTGCTGTCACTGTCGGGTGTCAGTGCAGGGCGTGTCCTGGGGCTCCCTGGCCACCTGGGGAATGAGGAATTCCACGTTGAGCTTACACACTGAGCAGGTTGCCCCCCACCTGCCCTGCAGGTTGAAGAAGCCTGATTGTTGCTCTGTGATCTGTTAGGTTAGCTGCCTACTCCTGAGACGGAATACTGGAAACACGTAACTTCCTGCAAGGAGGCATTTCTTGGGCTTCCAGCCTCACAGCTTGGAGCTGGCTCTGTGCCTCTGGGCTCTTGTCAGGCAGCCCATTGTGGCGGCACAGAGCTGCTTGCCTCATGGGGCGTGAGAAGCACTGAGGCCTGGGTCAGGTCCAGGGCTGCCTCCAGGGGCCCCGCTGTCACTACCTCTACTTTCTTCTACTTAGCCCTGCATCCCAGCAGTGTTGCTGACTGGGAACCCTAAGTGGAACACTGCGAAGCCTCAGGGCAGAAATGCTGCTTAGCTTCTTGGTGCGGGGAGGGGGTCGGGGGGATGGTGGGGTTGGATCTGTGTGCTGTCTTTCTTTTGGGGGTGGGGGTGCAATTGTGGACACTGAACTTGACCTGCTAAGCCACATCCCTAGGCTACCTTAAATATATATATTTTAATGTTTTTAGTACAGAGTCTCTCTATGTAAATGAGACTCATATTGATTCTCCTGTTTTCAGCCTCCCAAGCACTGTGATTACAGGCGCACACCACCACACCCAGTCTCAGTCACCATTTCAGCTTGCCTCAGGGATGGGGCTGGCACAGCATGCTGAAGAATGGAACCCTGGCTACTGTGCTCTGCCTAAGCAGGCACTTTAGTCTGCTGAGCTTTCTGGCCAGCCTTAGGCTACTTTTTATACAATTTTTCTGAGTTGTGTTGCCTGGGCTGGCCTTAAATTTGTGACCTCTTGCCTCAGCCTCCCAAGTAGCTGGGGCTATGGGCGCTCCATCATATCCATCCTATTGTCATTTGCTTCGAGGTTTTGGGAAGAGTCATTTGAGCAGTATTAGCATGAAATATCCTTTCCAGGAAGGAATAAAGTGTTGGAGGCAAAGACCGAGGAGGGAAGAAACATTTTGCATTTTTATTATTGTCCCAAATCTGAATGTTCAAGTCCCAGTGATGATACCGAGTGCCTAATGAAGTGTTAGAAATACCTGTTTAAAAAGAAAAGTTCTGACAAGGTGCACTACTGTGTTCTCTTTGCATTTTTATTCCTTCCCTGTTTGTAAATGTATCTTATACAGTGCCACTCTATTTATTTGTTGACCTTAAGGTGTGTTTACTCTTCATATGTGTCTTCATTTCAGGTCCATCGGTTTGCTCTTCCGGTGTTACATGGCTGTATCCTTAGGGGCTCTTTCTCTTGGGGTACAGGCCGTCTGTCCAAATCTTCCAGAGCAGAAATAGGAAGTCAAATATGGCATGGGCAGCGTATTTTGGGGCTAGAAGAAGTTGTTGCTGATAAAAGCATTAAGCTTACTGATGTAAAATCGTAGCATACTGAATGTAAGAAACCATGTTGTTTAAAGAATGAACCCTCAGACTAGATTGTCTTTAACAGTTTTGAGGCTGGTAGTTTAAAGAAAAAGAATATGTATGTTTCCTGTGTTTTGCATTTATTTGATGTTATTTTAGGAGTAAGGCATATCTGGCCAATTTATTTATTTACTTATTTATTTAGTGGTACCAGGGATTGAACTCAGGACCTTGCACTTGCCAGGCAAGCACTTACTCCACTGAGCTATCTCCCTGGCCCCCGTGTGGCTGTTTAAGTGAGGCCTTTCCTCAGTCACTCCTGGGAGTTAGGATGATCAGCAGCTTGGAGAAGTATGGTTTACTTGTCATTTGAAATAGTGATAGAGAAATGAAACTAAAGTACCAAGAATGATGCTTGGGGAAAATCCAGTCCTGGTGCAAGTGTGAATGTGCACACGAGCAACGATTATCTAGCTGTAGCTTTGTTTTAAAAATAGCCACATCAGAGATGTATAATAAAAACAGGGAAGCAAGATGAGTTGGTGCCCAAAGAATGGGAGTGACAGATGCTGGTGGGCGCCTGGGGTCAGGGCTGCCCTGCGGACAGACGGAGCCCCGAAGCCTAGGGCACAGGCGTCCGGTTTGCTTGTTCATGGTGCTAATAGGACATACTACCTAAAGGCGGAACCGTTCTCCACTGTGATTGGAGCAGGAACAAGTGGGTGTCTGGTGAGGCCTGCAGGGTCTGTGCCTGCCACCTCTCCTGGCCAGGCAGCGCTTGCATCTTCTCCCGAGGGCGAAGTAACAGGCAGGATGGGTGCCAGAGGGTTTAGCCAAATGTGTCTGCTTTGATTTCAAAATGAGACAGGGGGTGGGCAGGTAATATCAAGGGGGACTGCAAAGTGCTTTTTCCACACAACTTCAGGAGCAGTGTGGCCATTAAGCCTCACACTTAACGCTTTTTTTGGGCTTTTGTTTATCATAGCTCATGCAGTTGAAAAGTAGTCCTGTTGTACGGCACGCAGGTCAGCAAGCCCTGTCCTGTGCCAGGCTGTAGATCTTGATGGGCCCTAGGACGGGCCCTAGGACGGCCCGTGGCTTTCACTTTCATAACTATGAGAAGCCAAGTGCGGTAGGCTCACACTGGGAGGCTGAGGCAGGAGATCACAAGTTAAAGCCCAACCCAGCAACTTGCTTAGCGAAACCCTGTCTCTGAATTTAAAAATACAAAAGGATTGAGGACAAGGCTCAGTGCAGAGACTCAGGGTTCAATCCCAGGCACTGCAAAAATATAGAAAAAGGATGCTTTGAGAGGGATCTGAGTAGAGGTTTGATGTAAGCTGGTCACACTGGAAGGGAGAGCAGAGGCTAAGGGAAGTGCAGCGAGGTGGATGCTAGCAGGCCAGGAGGAGCTGCAGCTCTTCAGGCGGAGGTGCAACTGCTGGGCAGAGTGCAGGTGACCCGAGACAGGCGGTGGCCAGAGGCTGGAAGGAAGGAGTCTGGCAGGTGAGGAAGAGCAAGCAGGAATGAGTCAGCAGGGGGCCAGGTCCCAGGGCTGCTGTGGTGAATGACAGCCGATGCTTTTGAGAAAGAGAAAGCCAGCCCAGCGTGATGGTGGCAGAGGGCGCGGGAAGCCTGCTTCTCCAGGAAGCAGAGGCCCAGCTGGTGGCTCAGCAAAGGGGCTTCGATCCCTCTCGCCTCACCTTGGTCCTCAGTGAAGAGGAGGAGATGGAAGGGAGTGGGAGCCAACCCCTGTGCAGGGCAGGGCTAGCATGGCGGCTCCACCGGTGCCCTCAGCAGGCAGGAGGGTGGCTATAGGAGTTGCGTGCCGGTTGTATGCTCTGGCTGGAGCCTGGAGAGGGCTTTTGCTTCCTTAGTGGACAGGGAAGCAGTGTCACCAGCTGGGGTGTGGTGACAGGAATACTGGAGGTTGTAGGTGTGTGAAACACAAGTCTTGGAGAAGGAAAGTATAACCCAGCACTCCTGGAGGCTGATGCACGAGGGTGGTGGCCCACCAGACCCTGTGCGAGACTGAAAGGGGGCCAGCGACGTAGCTTAGCGCAGAGCCGCAGGGCTTAGTCCTCAGTCCCACAGACACAGAAGTCACCTCATTGGTGGGCTCCTGTGGGGTGTCCTCGTCGCATTCTTCTGTGCTTCCTGGAGCCTCCAGAGTCTGCTTGGCCTCTGCCCAGAGGAAGATGACCCCAGCCCTTAGAAGCAGGCTCCTGTCTTAACTTCTGTCGTTGGCTCACTGTGGATGACTTGGCAGAGACCGCAAGTAAATACTGCCTTGGAGTCACCTCATGTGCTGTCAAGAGGAGCTGTTGGTGAGCCGACCTTAGCAGCAAGGGGAGGAGTGAGTCACCGGGCACTCCGGGGCTATGTCCCTTGGCGCCACCATTTGGAAAACATTTGGCATTTTCTTGTGAGTCTGCTAGCATTTCTGTGCACTGTCAAAGCATTCCCACCAGCAGGTGTTTACAGGAGCGTCACAGCTGCAGAGGCTGGGCCCTGCTGCACGCCTTGGTTCTAGAGGGCCGCACACAGCCTTGGAAGAGAGCTCCATGCCACGGAAGGGTGCACCTAGGCATTTACAGGGAGCATGACCGGGGCTGGGCTTTGGGATTGTGTGGCGCTGCCTCAATAAGAGCCCAGTCTTGCCTGGACATCTGCCTGATGAGGTGGCAGTGGGCTGGAGTGGCGAACTGGTGGATCTGGGCGTGGGAATTGTCTTGGAGGTGGTTGGTGGGTTGTAGGTATTTGCTTTAGTATGCTTTATATTAGATGAAAAAATTACTGTATTAAAAAATGATAAATACAGAAAATTACCCTAAGGCAAACCTAAACATCTAAGGAAGCCAAGGTAGGGCCTTGAAAATAAACCCTCTTTTCCCTTGCCCCAAGGCCCAGCCAGCACACAGGGAAAAGCAGGCGATGCTGCACGTCAGCAGAGGTGAGAGCCAGAGGAGCTGGCTGAGGTCAGAAGGTGGTGCTGCCTCTGACCCGCAGCGCTGCTGCTCAGAGCTCAAGCTGGAGCCTGTTCCACCCATCCGAGCCCGCCTGGTTCTGACCTAGAACACGGTCAGCCTACCTCCGTGGGCAGTGGAACGTGCGATGTGTGCCGGCAGAGAGGTGCTGTGTGGCCACTACAAGCGATGAGCTTCAGGGCCACACGAGGGAAGAGCACCAGAGAACCTGTGTCCGGTCCCAGTCAGGAGCAGAGGTAGAAGCACAGGCTGTAGGGCAGCAAGGGAAGCGAGGCCAGGGCCAGACGCAGGCGGTGGATCCAGGTGTCCTCCAGCTGCAGTCTGGTCCCTCTCATTTCTCAAAGGTTCATCTGCTTTAAATTTGTTTCTCATCCAGGGTAGGTTCTTTAGCAATATGGTTAATGCCTTTCAAGAGTGGCCTATGGAGGGGCTGCGGAGACAGCTTAGAGGCATAAGCACCTACTTGGCAAGCACAAGGACTCCTGGCCCTGCATGCGGATCCAGGTTGTGGTAGCATGTACCTGTAATCCCAGCACTCAGGAGGTTGAGACAGGAGGATCTCTTGAGTTAGAGACCAGCCTGGGGGCTACAAAAGTGAGCACAAGGCCAGCCTGAACCACATACTGAGACCTTGTCTCAAAAAAAACAGCTCATGGGAAGGCACCCTGTCCACGGGGCTCTTTAGGGCTCCTGACTTAAACTGGGAAGGAGGAAGTACTGCATCTTATGAATATTCATGGAGAGCCAGGATGATGTGCCTATCTCTGTTCTTTTTCTCTTAAAGGCTATTCATTCTTAGTAGGATAAAAAAATTCAGATCAAATCTAGAAATAGCACCTGAGCTTGGTTATGCTATATTTTTCTTAATGTGGTTCAGTTATTAACATGCACTCGTGTTCTATCAATGGAAAATACTTCGATTGGATTCTCATCTCCAGGAGGAGCTGTTTCCGAGCTGGGGTGCGCTATTATGTCAGAGGTGAGACTGCCTCGAGTGTAATGCTTGTCCTGCAGTGCAGTGGCTGTAACCTTCTGTATTTATTGTTATTTATAGCCTTGCTTGGTCTCGATGTTCTCCCCACTGGAACAGGCAGGCAGGCCTTTTGTGCCTCACCTGCTGCCCCGCATAGTTACCTGGCCAAGTTGTTGGGCCCTGCAGGCTGCTGCCTCACTGCCCCAAGGGGAGCGCTGCGGGGCTTTCGCGTAGCAAGGCTGTTAAGGATTGCTTGGGAATTGGAGCTCCATGGACTGCCTCTGCTTCTTTGGGAATTTGGGTCAACAGCAAACTTGAAAGCTGTTTCACTTTATTTAGCAGGCCTTTTTTTATAAAAATAGATTGTGTAAACAGTGTCCAAAGGGAGAGTTCAGATGGGGACCGGTCTCCTCAGCACTGAGTCTGTAAACACTGGAGCAGCACGATGCTTTTCCAACTAGGGAGTTTTTTTGTTTTTTTTCTTTCTTGTTTTTTTGAGGCAGGGTCTCACTGTGCAGCTCAGGTTGGCCTGAACTCACTTTGTAGCCCAGGCTGGTCTTGAATTTGTCACGACCCTCCTGCCTCAGCATTCTGTGTGGTGGGATTACAGGTTTGTGCCACCATGCCTGACTCCAACTAAGTTTTGTGGGCATATTCTCTGAGGAGTAGATGTTCTAAGACTAAAAACAATTTATTTTGATAATTAAAGTTAAGCATTTTGTAGGTACTATTTGTGTTATAAGTAAATACTATTAACAAAATGGGGTACAATTACATTTAATATTGTGTTATTACTAAGTAATTTTTTTAACTTTCAAAATACAGTATTTTTCAAAGTAGGATTATGAACATGTTTGGGAAGATTTTTTTTTTTTCTTTCTTTCTCTTTTTTTTTGGAGACAGGTTCTTGCTATGTAGTTCAGTCTGATCTCAAACTCATTACTTTGAGTTGACCTCCAACTCAAAGCAGTTCTCCAGTCTCAGCCTCCTGAGTGCTGGATTCACAGGCATATGTAGCTACACCCGGCTGAAAATTTTTTTCTTTAAAACACATCTCAAGTTTGAGAAGCCCAGCTTTAGAGGAGATTTATGTATATAAAGGAGAGTGGCCAACTGCATCTGTGTGTTAGCAAGTCTCATGTTTCAGTAAGCCTGCTTAAATGAGTAAGCTTGTGTTAGTTTTCTGATTGTGAACTATGTACTTGTTTGAATTTTAATTATGTAAGTAATAGTACTTTTCATCTGAACTGAATTAGCCTGAGGTAGTGTGTTTCTGGTATTTCTTATGTATGAATTATAATTGACTCAGTGTTTTATTTTTCAATCTAGGAATTGATTCTGAAGGCCATGCAGCCAACTTTGTAGAAACAGAGCAGATTGTGCACTACGGCGGGAGCAGGGCCTCGTTCGTGCAGGCGAGTCGCTCCATGGCGGCCTGGCCCGCTGCACCGTTGAGTTCAGTTTTGCTTGAGCTCTGCTCTCCTTCCTTCCCTTCCTCTCTTAAGTCATGTCAGTCAGTGAAGTGGGGACGTGCACCCCAGGAAAGCACTGCTCTCTGGCCCTGACAGGGTTTCCTGCCCTGCAGCTGAGTCCCTAGGAGAGGGTTGGGAGGGAGGTTCGCGCTTGTGGAGCTGGGTTGCCCAGCAGGCCTTTGGAGACGGGAGCTGCAGGTGCCAGCGCTGGGCCGGGGGCACGGCCACAGCTCGTGTGGTCCCCGCCTGGACTCGGAGTTCACTTTCTGCTTGTGATCCTGACTAAAACACTCATGTGCTCATCAATGGGTTCTTTTGAGTATGAACAAAGCTGTTTCCTGATTTTTTGTAAAGACAAATTACAAAAGAGATACGGTAGCACCTCAGTTTAGGAACTTGTTTTATTTTATGATTTTGGGGAAGATGGCTGAGTTTGTGTTTCTGTGGGGAAAATAGCTGTCCCTGGTCGTGTTTGTCACCCAAAGTGGAGTTGGCAAACAGAATCAAAATTTTGTTGGAATAGTTCTGTCTGCAAACTGAATTGTTTGCAAACAGAACCTTTGTGAACCAAGGTATTTCTGTTACTTGTTAATTTTTATTTGGATAAATTTGTTTGTTTTAGAATTCAGAGGAAATACAGAACTGTCTACACAGATGACGTCTTTCTAAAACTAGGAGGAAGAAAAGTCCTTTCTGAGCCCATTCCCATAAAACATAAACCTTAAAAATAGGTGCATCTCTACTCTTTCATAGCATGTAGTTTGTATTTTTTTCCATTGTAGCCATTGATATCTATACTGCTGACAATAAGGTGAGAAAATCATGATTTGTTTGTGTTTCTTTTCTTTTAGACTCGAGGATCAATCCCTGTTTTCTGGTCCCAAAGACCAAATCTCAAGTACAAACCACTGCCACAGATCAGCAAAGCAGCTAATCACGTGTGTACCTCCCTGCTGTTTTCACTGGCTGATGTCAGAAAGCCCGTGGTGTGGTAGTTTGTGGATAGCATGTGTGTTTTCCATCCATCATAATTCAGCAGCTCTGAGGCCCTCCTCCTGGGTTCTGGCACCCATGAGCCTTTAAACCCGACTTGAGCATAGAAGCTTGCGTGGCACAGCAAGTGTGGATTTGAGAGGCCTCGGGGAGGTCTGGAACTTCCACTGCCCAGAGTGCCGTGTGCTTTTTGTTGAGGCTGCAATCACAGTTCAAGTGGTGGAATAGGAGCTCAGAGAACAGTGGCTTTTAGGCTATCTAGAGGACATGATCCCTCTCCTAACACTAGTTCTTGAAATACAGAAATAAGACATTTGAGAGGGTACTTTATTTCTTTATTTTTTAACTTTATTTTTAATTTTTTTTATATTATGGCTGGCTCAGCCTGCCCTGAGAGTGAGGATCAAGCCGCGGTCCCTGTGGTTGCCTAAGCTAGCCTAAGCAAGCACTTTAGATCACTGAGCCATCTCGCTGGCCCGTTTATTTTTTTAAGGGAAGGGTCTGCAGGATATTCAGGGTCTCATTACTAGATCATACCTGTAGTGATCTGCCTGTTTACAGCCTCCCAAGAGCTGGGATTATAGGCTTGTGCCACCACACCCAGTGAGAGGGTACTTTTAAAAATATTGTAAATATCCCTGTAATGTCAAATAAGTAATGTACTTTTCCCCCCAGATGGATGGCTTCCAGAGGCATTTTGATTCACAAGTAATTATTTATGGAAAACAAGTCATAATCAATCTGGTACGTTTCTTGCATGTTTCTTACGGTGAAATGAAAACAAAACTCTTTTTTTGTTGTTTTGTTTTGCAGAACTGGGGATTGAACTCAGGTCATTGCGCTTGCCAGGCAAGCGCTTATTCTGCTAAGCTATTTCCTCAGTCCCCAAAACCCTTTTTAAGTTAACTGGAAATTTACTGTTTGAAGCATCTTAAAGTTACATCTCGGTGGCGTTAAGCTTTTCCTAATGCACACAGTCATCCCACTTCCTTCTGTGGCTGGAGCTGTGCCATTGCATGTGAGCACCTACCCTCACCCTCACAGCCCCAGGAGGTCTTGGCTACTTCTTTATTTTTAGCTGTTCAGTTTTTATGGAGCATGTTACAAAATGAGGTTTAGTTGAAAAGACCAAAGCCCATGTCTGTCGTCCTCAGATTCCTCTGATTCTTCTTTGCTTCCACCTTCTCCTCAGCTGAGGCAGCAGCAGTGGAGGGGGCAGGGCACCTGCAGGAGCAGCACCCACTGGGTAGCAGGGCCTCCAGCCCCTACGTTGCAGATGGGGCTCCCAATGTTGACATTGGCCAAGGCCTTTGCAAACAAGCCAGACCAAAAAGGTTCAACATTGACACCAGCCGCTTTAATGAGAGCATTGATCTTATCCTCTGTCATGGTCACCTCTTGGTTGTGTAGGATAAGGGTGGAGTAGATGCAGGTGAGCTTGGAGGCCGTGACTTGGGCTGGCGGGTGCGGTGCTAGTCTGGGCGCTGGAGGAAGTGAGGGCCTCACCCACACGAGCCTTAGCTTCCTCGGAAAGGAACTGGCTACTTCTTAGTGTTCTAAATTTTATCTGTTCTAGGCTCCCACATAATTGAAATTACAAAATGTGCTCTTTTGTGTTTTGTGTATTTCACTGGGTATGTTATAAAGGTTTATCCGTGTCTTAGAATGTCCTTCTTTATTATTATTTTATTTTTATTTTTACTGAGACAGGATTTTGCTGTGCACTTCAGGCTGGCCCTGAACTCACTTTGTAGCACAGGCTGCCCTCACACTTGTGGTGATCCTGCTCAGCTTTGCAGTGTACTTTTTGCTTTTAAAGATCCATGTCTTTCGTCAGATTTGGAAAGTTCTGGGCCAGTTCTTTATGCAGATCCTCTCTCTGCTCTCTTTATTCCTCGTAGCTGGATGGTGTCCCCGAGGCCCGCCGACCCTGTTCCCGTCTCTTCTTTCTGTTTTCCTTTTGCCTCAAAAATGTTGGGGAAGCGTCCTTCCACCCAGCTCCATCTCCGTTGCTGTCATCTTCTTCATTCTCTCCTTTCCTCAGTATGATTTCAGATTCTTTTACTGCCTGCTCAGATCGACTGCTAGACTCCTGCTAAATTTGCAGTTACTTTGAGTTGTTGTCCTTTTATCTCCACTGTGTTCCTCTTACTCAGTTCCTTTGAGTAATTTATGTCTCTTTGTTGATATTCTGATTGTGTTCATAATTGTCTCCTGATTTCCTTTAGTTCTTTGCCTGTATTTTCCCTTACTTAGCTCATTGAATGTATTTAAGATCAGTGATCTAAATTCCTTGTATAGTCAGCCTAGTATCTTTGTTTCCACAGGGACAGTTTCTATCTGTTGATTTTCCTTTGGATATACCATATTTTCCTGCTACTTTGTGTGCCTGTGTTTTTTTATATGGCATATTTAATTATTATAATTGTTAAGTATAACTGTTAACTCTGAAAGTTATCTCCCCCCAGGGTGTGTTGTATTATGTTGTGTTGTTTTGTTAGTTCTGTTCCATTTTGGTCTTGATTGTTAGAGACTGTAGTAATCTATAGCTTGGGAGGCTTTTCCAAATAACTTCTGCAAAGGCTGTTTCTTGCTCTGCGTATTCATTGACAGCTTACTTCCTTTTGCTATGTTCAGCTAGTGCTTCTGACAGGTTCGTTGAGTTCTAGGAATTGAAGCACTAGCAGAGCAGACAAGCACAGATGAGAGCATAGCCGTGTTCCCGCTCCTTGCGGGCAGTCTCTGCTGGCACTGTGTTTCACCAGTCAGCCGGGCTCCCTGCAGGCTGAGGTGCAGCCTGAGGGGAGGCTCGTGGCCTTAGGGTTTTCTGTGTGTGGATCCTGCCTGGGCGTGGGGCTGCCTTCATAACTCCCTGTACAAGCTCCTTTTGAATGCCCGTTTCCCAAGAGCAGCACCTAGCATCCTTTCCAGATTCTGGGGGCCTGTGTGTCTTCACCCAGATCTCTTGCCGCAGGCATCTGGTGGCCTGTGGTCCTCTTATAGCCTTTGTGCACAGTGTTGGGTGTTTTCCACCTGTGTTTAGTTACTTGCGACACAGATGAATGAATCTGTCCTTCGGGTTAGCGAAGAGGTGTACAGATACTTGTAGCAAGGCCTGCTCTGCTTCCCCTTGCAAAACGAAGGGAGCCGAGCTACGATTTCTGCCAGGTTTGGCACCTTCTTGAAGAAGCTCGGTGAGAATGTCGAGAGAGCTTTCCGGCACTTTGGAAGCTGGCCTCTTCCTGATTGCTTACGTGGGTGGCTGCTGTAGACCCTTGGTTCTTTCCCTTAGCTCCTGCACAGCTGCTTCACTTGGCTCTGGTGGGTGTTCTGTTTAGATTGAGTGATGTCTCTGTCCTTTGCCTGGCTGGTCTTGACCTGCGCCGTGCTCCTGCCTGGGCAGCTGTGGCTTGAAGGCTTGGCACATCCTCACTCTTCGCCTGGTTCCATTCACTCTGTTGAAATAAGCTCAAAGCCGTGTTTGAAATTTTTTACAGGTGAACCAGAAGGGCTCTGAGAAGCCACTTGAACAGGCATTTGCGACCATGGTGTCTTCCTTGGGCAACGGGATGATCAGGTACCTGCCAGGCATGCGGTGCAGCTCTTTGCAGGCCAGCTGTGTACCTGCACTCACTGCGCTTCCTTGTGCTTGCACTGTTTTCAGTGCCAGGCCAAAGCACAACTTCAATTTTTTTTTTTTTTAATTTTTATTTTATTTATTTATTTGTTTGTTTGTTGTGTTTGTTTGTTTCTTTATTTATTCATTTTTGTGGCTGGCTCAGCCTGCCCTGGTGGTGGCGCTGGCGCAGCATGTGGTGCCGGGGATCGAACTGCAGTCCCCGCAGTTGCCTGAGCCCTCCAAGCAGGCGCTTTAGACCACTGAACCATCTCGCCGGCCCCACAACTTCAATTTTTGTTGGTTTGAAGTTGCTTCCAACAGAATTCTTGTTGCAGAGCAACCTCTTCACAGGCAAGCTTTAATTTGACTCCCTGGTAGCAGTTCCCTCCTCCAGGCTTTCCGTGCCTGTGGGACATTGGGCCTTTACAAAATGGCTCCTTCCCTTTTCAGTATCTGAACTTTGCACTTACGTGTGGCAGAGGTAATCCTCACTTGTCAGTCTGTAGTGAGCTTTGAACGGTGGCCTAATGTGTCAGAGGCGCAGGTCCAGACATCAGGGTACCTAGTATGAAGGTGCTGTACCGAGATGAAAACACTGCTCTTCAGAGGGGAGCAAATCTTTCCCAAGACCTGAACGTCCAGAGAGGCTGACGTGAACACAGGAAGTGCTCTATCCACTCCACACCTGTCCGTTTCCTGCTCTGCTGTGGAGCCTCAGCTAGAGTCTGAGCAGGACCACTGAAGGGACAGTGTGCGGTCATGTGCACAGAGAGAATCCCGACGAAGCGCTACCCTTGTGTGTCTCCTGTGGCACCAGAGATGGCAGGGATGTCAGCAGGGTGTGAACTTCTGGGGAGCAGACAGAGAGCCCCACCCTTGAACTATGCTTAGGCCCAGGAGTCAGCCTGCCTCTGCGCTCACACTGGTCCAGTGTGCAGCGTGTGGTCAACCAGGCCTCCACGTGGGATTGGTGTCCCCACACTTTGCAGATAAGAATGAACTTAAAAATAATACAGAGAAACCGGCCTGTTTCCCACACACTGGGCTGGAGAATAGGTGCAGGCCAGGGGCTCGTGATGACCCCTCTCGGTCCGCTCTGCGAGCATGCGCTGTGCTCCTCCCCAGCTGCCGTCTATAGGCTCTGGAGAATGAGTGCGGGGTGGGGTGTTTGTATGTACACGTGTGTCCACACAATATGTGCTCATAGCTACAACCACAAGAAGGATGCAGTAGAGCAGCCAACCCAAGTGAAGGAGGCTGTCTGTCCCTAAGAAGTGTGTGTGCCCCACATGTGTGACTTCAGCTCGTGGAGGTTTTGCTAGGAAGTAAACAGTCATGTGTCAGATTCTGAGTGTGCTCTCTGTTGGCAGGTACGTTGCCTTTGACTTCCACAAGGAGTGTAGACATATGCGATGGGACCGGCTGAGCCTGTTAATGGACCAGGTGGCCGAAATGCAAGATGAATTAGGGTAAGTTGTGCCGTTTCCTTACGGGGGACGGTGTATGTGTGTCTGTCAGTCGCATTTATTGTGTATCATTTAGCAGATGTAAAAAAGGTAGTTCACTGGATTGTGGTTGCTTGTGTTTAATATTATTTAAATTTTGTTTTGGAATGGTAAGAATTAATACGTCTGAAATCTTAAAAGTGACAGAATTTCAGGTATATTCATGTTATGAATTATCTTTTGTGCATTTACACATTTGTGCATACCAGCAATTACACTTTACTTAGAATTGCTTTATACTTAAGACATTTTCACTGAACCTTTGGTCACGGGTATTTTGTCAGCAGCCTGCGTAGTCTGTACTGGCAGTGGCTTTTCTGTATTCATGTGGTCTTAACATCACTAAACTAAATGCTTTCTTTACTTCGAGTACCTGTCTGCTTTATTTCTGTTTCTCTTTCTGTTGTTAAAAGCTGGGCCATAGCGCATCACTTCGGGTCTGTATTATTTTACCTGTGTTACCCAAGGGGTGCAACTCGGAGGAGGGCGGGTGGGGCCAGAGGTCTGAGCCCCTCTGCAGGGTCTCTGTGCTTTGCTCTCTGATTTATCATTTGGTTCACAGGCCTACTGTATTGTAAACATATGTTAATCTTACTTAGTTTAAGGGATTTGTAAATCCTTCTGCCGTTTTAGCCTTCCTGTGTGATAGTTCTGAAACTGGCAATTCAAATAACACTTTTAGTTATATATTCATACAGTAAAACCTCTCTGGTAAGCATTTGCTTGGTAGAGTAACCAGCTACATTTAACATGTTCACGTTCACTGTGGGCTATAATTCCTGTCTTTTTCTGCCATAAGCCTGAGCCATGTGTGGTATGCATGACTGTCCCGTCGCAGGGCTTTTTATCAATGAAAGTGGTTAGATCCATCTGTATATCGGTGTGCACGCTGCCCAGTGGGACAGCCACGTGCATACTACTGATGATTGTGGCCGTCAGGAATGGGTCACAGTTTTTTGTGAGGTCTCACCATGAGGATAATGAGTAAAGGGAGATGGGCCTTGCGGTGTTGGAGAAAACCATGGCTCAGTCTAGCATGTCCTTGGACAGCAGGCTTCATGGGTTCACCATTAAGTGTGGTCATACAAGACTGTGGCAGAGAGGGAAGAGTGGCACCAGAGTCTGTGTCCACTGCTGCTCACTGTGTGCCCAGGGACTAGGAGGCTCTGACCTGTGGCTTGCAGATGAGTTCTTGAGACATTTATTCCTGGGCTTTGGTAGTGAAAACAGTCCAGGCCTCCAGTCCTGATGCATCTAGGTGTGGATCTCAGTTTATCTCACGTTAGGTGTATGGCCCCAGAACTTGGTGGTTGTCTTCAGACTTTGTGTAACCTAACAGGTTTACAGTACAGTTTAGAGAATGATATTACAAGGTGTCTAGTGTTGGCTTATAGGCACCAGTGAGTGCCCTCACACACGTGCAAACTGTGGCACGTGTGTGTATGCATGCCAACTCTAAACCCACCTTGCAAATTCTGCATAACCTCGACTAGATTTTTTTTATCTACATTCCTTCTCCTAGGCATAATGTTTGTTTAGCCCGTGACAGATGTACTGCATGCATGTCCTCTTCCTATAGGATTCTGGGTGGCCGTTTAAGTGTGTTGGCACTGTATGTCCATGCTCTGCCATGTGTGCTCTGCTTAGCCCTTCTGTGTACGTAATGTGTGATCTCATTCACGCCTTAGAGCTGCCTGAGGGTGATGCAGTCACACTCGGTTTTAGTCACACAGCAGGAAGTTGCCTACAGTTAGCAAGCAGATTGTTTGCTATTTGCCAGTCCATATGTTGTTCTTGATCACTGCACTAAGTGCTGTCAAAGCTTTGAGTTGACGGCACTATGGAGGAGCTGTTAAAAATGAGGAAAACATAGGAACTGTTAGTTGGCCTGTGGCGTCAGGGTCGACTGCCGCACCTGTGTCTGGGTAGTTAAGGGAAGAAAGGGAAACTGATTTCTCGGATAATACCTGCATGTGCTTTTTATGTTTTGTACTGTTTGCACATGTTCCTCATTTAAAAAGAAGAGGAGCCTGTTTGTTGGTATATGCCTCTCAGCTAATCCAGAAGCTGAGGCAGGAGGGTCAGAAGTTCCAAGATGCCCTGTACCACTTAGCAAGCTCTATCTCAAACTTTAAAAAGGGCTGGGCATGTGGCTCAATATGAACACCCTAGATTCAGTCCCTAGAACCAAAAACAAAAACATTTTTTATGTATTTAGTCCCTGCTCCAGAGATTCTGACTCAGTTGATCTCCAGGTGAAGAATTTTCATGTTTACAAAGCTACCCTGGGGATTCTGATGTGGACTGAACAGTGGCCAGAAAACCCTGCCGTGCAGGCGTAGTGGAAGGAGCTCTGTGCAGGGCGACCACCTACACTGCCCCAGCAGCCTCTGCGTGCTCCCACCGTGTCGTTTTTACTCTTAGGTGGGATGGGCTCTGCTATCACGACTGCCTTTGGTAGGGGCTGTGTTGCCTCAGCCCAGCTTCTGTGGTGCAGGGTACCAAGTCTCCATCGTTTCTCTGCCCAGCGGCCTAGGTAGTGTCACTCACAGGAGGCCATGCTCTGAGCGGAGCGCGTTAGTAGATATGGCTGGCCTATTTTGGTATGAGTGTTTATACAAATGTGTTTTAGTTATTTTCTAGTAGACTCTGCTGGCAAGGTGGTGACCAACCAGGAAGGCGTGTTCCGCAGCAACTGCATGGATTGCCTTGACAGAACCAACGTGGTCCAGAGCTTGTTAGCGCGCCGCTCACTTCAGGCCCAGCTTCAGGTGTGAATTCTTTCTTAAATTATTTGCACATATGTGTTAATCTTTAAACCACACGTGATCTGCCCTGGCACTTCTCCCTCTCCCATTTCCCTCCCCTTCCTTCAAAACTAGTGTGGCAAAAAATAAAGAACCTTTATCTTCCAAGATGAATAGGAAGCATCGTGCGCCTTACCCCACATCACCTAACCCTTTACTCTGTGCTCGGCCAGAATGTGGGTGCATGATTGATTTCTTTGTTTTTGCCTGTTGAGTCAGGGTCTCTCTGTGCAGTCCAGGCTGACCTTGAATTTCTGTATCCTAGTCGGCCTCAAACTTATGGC